>JAXLNO010004674.1:0-22904 GCA_038087875.1 Malacoraja senta
GGAAGGATTGATCTGCGTTTTACCAAAAAAACGCAGTTGGGGGCTATGGGTGTGGTGAAATATTGCGTTCGGGGACCAGCACTCCCGTGTGATGCTACACCCCCCCCCCACATTGGGGGAAGGGGCCCAACGGGTCCCACTTGGCTAGTTGTATGTAACATTTAAACAAAAAAGGCAGTTTTTATTGATAGTTGCATTTTATAAAAATACATTGCGATATTTATTCACATTGATTTTATTCTAATTCTTCCGTTTTCATTGACGACAAACAGTGTGATTAGGTTATGTTAAGGTTTGATTTTATTAATAAAAAAATCAATATACTTGACGCCCGATTGGTCTGAGTTCCAACGTGGGAAGCAACTCGACGCCCGATTGGTCGCTATTCCATCAAATGCCAAATTATTCAATATAAGATTTAAATATTAAAAAAGACTAACATTTTGTTTTAGTTGATTTAAGGTTTGATTTCATTACACAAAAAATAGTCAATTTTCGTGACACCCCGATTGGTCTGGGCCCAGATTTTTTTAAAGCGGTTTTCATTTACAGTTGCATTTTAAATAAAGACATTGCGATTTTTATTTACATTGATTTTATTCAAATATAAAAAAGACACTTTGATCTAATTCTTCCGTTTTCATTGACGACTAACATTTTGTTTAAGGATTTTAGGTTTGACTTTATTATTTAAAAAATTCAATTTTCTCGACGCCCGATTGATTTTATTCTAATCCTTCCGTTTTCATTGACGACTAACAGTGTGAATAGGTTATTTTAAGGTTTGATATTATTTTTTTTTTTAATTCCATTCCGGAGAGAGACAGGGAGAGAGGCAGGGAAAGAGAGAGACAGAGGGAGAGAGAGACATACTGAGAGAGAGAGACATATAGAGATAGAGAGAGAGAGAGAGACAGATATAGAGACAGATATAAACAGATATAGAGAGGGAGAGAGACAGAGGGAGAGAGACAGGGAGAGAAATAGAGGGAGAGAGAGACAGACGGAGAGGGACAGAGAGAGAGAGTGAGACAGAGAGAATGAGACAGAGAGAGAGAGAGACAGACACAGAGAGAGAGAGACAGAGATATATATATACAGAGATACAGACAGATAGAGAGACAGGGACACAGACACAGGGAGAGACAGACACAGGGAGAGACACAGACGGACAGACACAGAGAGAGACGGAGGGAGAGAGAGAGACAGGCAGAGAGATAGAGACAGGCAGAGAGAGAGACAGGGATGGAGTGTTGGGGGATGAGGGAGAATGGAGGAGGAAAGGGGTAGGAAGAGGGATGGCGAAGTAATGGAGGAGGGGAGGCGGAAGAGGGAGGAGGGGGTGAGGGGAGGAAGCAGAGGAAGGTTGGTGGAGGGTGTGGGGAGGGAGGATAATGGAGGAGGGGAAAAGGGACTGAAGAGGGAGAGAGATACATTCACATTGATCTTATATTTTATGTTATTGCCATTTTAAACTTTAAAAATGTCAGCCACTCCCACGCAGTTGGGGACTATGGGTGAGTGGTGGAATATTGCGTTGGGGAACGGGGACCAACGGGTCCCACTTCATCTAGTATATAACTAAAAGTCTCATCTTGTATATATGTATATTTGTATGTACGTATGTATGTTCCAGAAATACAGCCAAAACGGTGCACAATACTGTAACAATTTTAGGGGCGCTTTACTCACCATTTGCCTGCGGTGTGCAGGAACAAGTTTCGTTCGATTTGACAAAGTAATTCCCTTAATAAACTTTGACTTTATTTTTTACCTAATACTCCCGTGTGTACTTGACTGGCATCACAAAGGGCACCCAATTGGTCCTCTGTTGTGCCTGCGCAGTTGGGGGAGGGTTGCCTTTGGCGATTTTCACGTCGCTATTTTTATCTTATACTTGCGTGTGTATCTGACTGGCCTCACAATGGGAACCCAACGGGTCCACGGGTAAATTTTGTTCTATTTTACAAAGTAATTTGCGGCTCGTCTATTCGCTTTATAAACTTTAATTTACTTTATCATCAACGGCACAAGTTTGAACGTGGCAGCCGCGCCTGCGCAGTGCGCTCCCATTTGCTGGGCCTTTCAGCCGCGCCTGTGCAGTTGGGGAGGGTTGCCGGGTGTACTTCACAAAGGGCACCCAACGAGTCCTCAGCCGCACCTGCGCTGTTGGGGGAGAGTTGCCTTTGCCGATTTTCAGATTGCCATTTTTATCTAATATTACCCTGTGTACTTCACTGGCCTCACAATGGGGTCGCCTACAAAGTAATTGGCTTTATAAACTTTAATTTACTTTATAGTATCAACGGGACGAGTTTCAATGCGTTAGTCACACCTGAGCAGTGCGCTCCCACTTCCCGGGCCCGTCAGCCGTGCCTGCGCAGTTGGGGGAAGGTTGCAGGGCGGCGCCATTTTCAGATCGCCATTTTTGACTCATAATTACGTGTATACTTGACTGGCATCACAATGGGGACCCAACGGGTCCATGGGTAGTTTAGTATATCTATCTATATACTTTTAAAACTCTCTGGCTGTCGTCCGTCTGTACGTCCGACGGCCTGCTTGACTTTGCCGCGCGGCCTTTGATATGGCCCCTGGCCCACACGGCGCGCGGAAAGGCCCACGTTTTTCGCCATTTCCAAAGAGATGACATTTATCTTTACGAATAGCCACTCCTGATTAAATTCTGCCCTGTTTATGTACACGTTTTTTAATAAAATCCATCCCCCCCCCAACCCCAATGTGATTTTCTCCGATTGTCTCCGATTTTCTCCGAAAACGACGCCATCTTTTTTTCCCCGATTTTTTCCAAAAACGACGCCATCTTTTTTCCGCAGATTTTCACCCAGGGGTCTGAAGCACGTTCGGGAACAACACCCCGGGGTATCATCCATCCCCCCACCAACCCCAATTTGATTTTCTCCAATTTTCTCAAAAAACGACGCCATCTTTTTTTCGCCGATTTTCTCCGATTTTTCCCGAAAACGACGCCATCTTTTTTTCGCCGATTTTCTCCGATTTTTTCCGAAAACGACGCCATCTTTTTTTCGGCACATTTTCACCCCGGGGTCTGAAGCACGTACGGGAACAACACCCCGGGGTGTCAAGCACTTTCGGGAACCAGACCCAACGGGTCTGCACTTGGTCTAGTATACTTTTAAAACTCTCTGGCTGTCGTCCGTCTGTACGTCTGTACGTCCCAACGCCGCCTTTGATACCGCCCCTGGCCCACACGGCGCGCGGAAAGGCCCATATTTTTTACCATTTCCAAAGAGATGACATTTATCTTTACGAATAGCCACTCCTGATTAAATTTGGTCCTGTTTATGTACACGTTTTTAAATAAAATCCATCCCCCCCCACCCCCATGTGATTTTCTCCGATTGTCTCCGATTTTCTCCGAAAACGATGCCATCTTTTTTTCGCCGATTTTCTCCGAAAACGACGCCATCTTTTTTTCGCCGATTTTCTCTGATTTTTTCATCATCTTTTTTCGCCGATTTTCACCCCGGGGTCTGAAGCACGTTCGGGAACAACACCCCTGGGTGTCAAGCACTTTCGGGGACCAGACCCAACGGGTCTGCACTGGTCTAGTATATAACTAAAAGTCTCATCTTGTAAGTATGTATGTTCCCGAAATACAGCCAAAACGGTACACGATAGAGCAACAATTTTTGGGGTGCCTTACTCACCATTCGCCTGCGGTGTGCAGTATCAAGTTTTGTTATGATTTACAAAGTAATTTGCTTTATAAACTTTAACTTTATACTGTGAACGGGACGGGTTTCAACGTGTTTCATCTGCACACGCGCATATCGCCATTTTGATCTAATACATATGAGTGTACTTGACTGGTGTCACAGCGGGATGTGACAGTTGTGTCTGCGCAGTGTGCTCCCACTTGCCGGGCCCGTCAGCTGCGCCTGCGCAGTTGAGGGAGTGTTGCCGGGCCCGGTATCCGCGCGTGCAGAATTTAAAATAACCAAACGTCTCGAGGATCTCCGAGAAAGAATGTTCTTGAAATACAGCCAAAACGGTATTTATTTTGAATCATAAAATAAACATCGTCATTTTCATCTAATACTTCCGTGTTCATTAATCGATAAAAAAATTTCGAAGTTTTCAAATATCTACATCCTGTTAAATATCTATCTCTTTTTTACAGTATGCCAAGAAGAGGGAGAAAGAAAATTGCAGGATGGTCAAGGAACGATGTAAAGAGACGTCGAGAAGCACTGAGGAGGAGAAGGGAACAAGAGACGCAACAAGGAAGAACTGAACGTCTCAAGGTTCACCGAGAAAGAATGCGAAAAAGAAGGGAACAAGAAACGCTACAAGAAAGAACTGAACGTCTCAAGGATGACCGAGAAAGAACACAAAACAGGAAGAATAAAGGGAGGCAACAAGAAAGAACTGAGTGTCTCAGGGATCTCCGAGAAAGAACGCAAAACAGAATGTATGTTCCCGAAATACAGCCAAAACGGTACACGATAGTGCAACAATTTTAGCGGCACCTTACCATTCGCTTGCGGTGTGCAGTATCAAGTTTTGTTATATTTTAAAAGTAATTCACTTTATAAACTTTAATGAATATATACTGTGAATGGGACACGTTTTAACATGGTAGTCGCGCCTGCACAGTGCACTCCCACTTGCCGGGCCCTTCAGCCGCGCCTGCGCAGTTGGAGGTTTGCCAGGCCCGGTTTTCGCGTATACGCAGTTGGGGGAGGGTTGCTGGGCCCAGCGGTGGCACGCCTGTGCAGTGCTCTCTAACTTGCCGGGCCCATCACCCGCGCCTGCACAGTTGGGTGAGTGTTGCCGGGCCCTGTATCTGCGCGTGCGCAGTTGGAGGGTTGCCGGGCCCGGCGCCATTTTCAGAACGCCATTTTGATCTAATACTTCTGTGTGTACTTGGCTGGTGTCACAACGTGCTCACAACGTGGTCCCAACGGGTCTACGGGTTGTCAAGTTGGTGATAAAAATCTGTCCCCATAAAACATTATATATGCTATTTGGAAAATGACGCTTTCTTGCTACATTGCACTTTGTGCACATTATAGTCAGTGAAGCTTCTTCATGCTTTTGAATTTCAAATCATTTGGAAAATACAGCTTAGGTTAAACGGGGAGTTAAGAATTAAATATACTGCATGCTTAAAATCTCAACTATACACACCATAATAGAATCATTTTCCATGCATTGAAATTTAATTCATGTGCACCTGTTCTTTTATTTGTAAATTGCATATAAGAAGCATTTTGAACCCGTTTATAACTGCTGCTATCCATTTCCCATTGCAGTTGGTGTCCATTTCCCCAATATTTCCTGTCACAATCCAACCTAATACCTTTTTTCCTTTCCCTTGCTATACTTCCTGCAAGTGGTTACATCAACAGTAGGTATAACTCATCTCTACACTTATAAAACTCTGATCTTGTTTCTTTATTTGGTGTGTGTGTTTGTGTGTAATCACATCTCGAAAAATCTCTATTCCAGTAGAGATTTTTCCCATGGATTCCAAAATCGCCTTATCTGAAAATTGAAACTGACTGGAAACTTATCTGACTGGAAACTTGCACATTGCCCCACCCCCCCTTTTTCCCTTGAGTTCCCCATCTCCATAAGTTGGTAACGTGATTTCTTTAACATTAACCGCGTTCCCATGGAGCGGTCAGCACATAGGTGCCATGAGTGTGAGGAAGCAAGTGGCTATCATCTATGAAACATGCAGATTGTATTTTAAAACTTTAATAAGGGGACTAACAATGCAAATGAACTGTTAAAGTAAGGAAGCCCCAATTTTCTAATTCATTTTAGTGCGACTTCTGATTTGTTATTTATGCAGCACCAAATGAGTGCAGCACTAATACCTTGAGTCCAAGATATGTGTTTGAATTAATATAATGCAAGTCTTTTTGAATAATTATAATACTTTAAACTGCGTGCTGCATTAGAATCTCTCAAGTCATTTACCTTGGGACTTGGTAAGCTGGAGGCTTGCATAGTGGACATGAAGAAAGAATGTGAGGATGAATAACTTTCCACATGTGTTAGATTTTAGTAGCAAAGGGATACTGCAGATCCACGATGCATCGTGGTCTTTAAATGCATTTGGAAGATAATTAGCTTCTCTGGTTTAAGCATAAAGGAGCAAACAAATTGAACTCTGGCAGGTTTGGAAGTTGATTGCCCTGCTTTGAGATGGGCTATATATTTAGAAATTCCTGTGTGGTGCTCCCACAGGCGCTATCTGATAAGTAGTAGCTACTAACCTGTATTTGTTGAATGCCTCATGGTGTAAACTACAATCATAGAGTCACACAGCACGGAACAAAGTCTTTGCCAAGCACATTTTTTACAAGGTGACATGCGACCAAGGAGGGTAGGGGAGTAGATGTTGTCTATGTGGATTTTAGTAAGGCATTTGATAAAGCCCCTCGTGGTAGGCTTAGTCATAAGAGGACAGAGGGTTGTGGTGGAAAGGTGTTTTATACATAGAGAGTGGTGGCAGCCTGGTCTGTCCGCTATAACAGATATCTATTATGAAGAGGTCACCATTAATACGAGGGATACTGTGACAATAAAATATCTTTGAATCTTTTAAGAGTCGGGAAGTCATGTTGCCGGTTTACGGGACTTTGGTTGAACCACATTTGGAGTGTTGTGAGCAATTCTGGTCACCCCATTACAGGCAGGCGGTGGAGAGGGCGAAGAAGAGGTTAACCTGAATGGATTAGAGGGTATTAGGTATAAGGTGAGGTTGGGGAAAATTTAATTGTTTTCTCTGGAGCAATGACGGCTGAGGCCAGACCTGAAATGAGTATATCAACCTGAGAGACGTAGATAGGGTAGATGGTCAGAACCTTTTTGGCCCAGTATGGAAATGACAACACTAGAGGGCATAGTTTAAGGTGATATAGCCAAAATTTAAAGGAGATTTGCAGGACTTTTATTTTTAATGAGAGAATGGTTTCTTTAGTCACAGGGTGGTGAATCTGTAGAATTCTTTGCCACAGAAGGCTGTGGAGGCCGTCAGTTGATATATTTAAGGCAGAGATAGATAGATTCTTGATTAGTACAGGTGTCAGTGGTTATGGGGAGAAGGCAGAAGAATGGGGTTAGGAGGGAGAGATAGATCAGCCATGATTGAATGGCAGAGTAGATTTGATGGGAGGAAAGGCCTAATTCCGCTCTTATCACATGATCTATTGGTAGGTGCCTGGAATATGATGCTGGCGGTGGTGTTAGAGGTAGATGATGACATTAAACAAACTTTTGGATAGGCATATGGATGTGTTGGGTGTGGAGTGATGTGGTTCATATGCAGGCAGAAGAGGTTAGTTTAACTTGGCATGTTTGGCATGGACATTGTGAGCCAAAGGGTCTGTTCCCGTGCAGTTCTGCTCTATGTTATGTGAGTCTGCATCAACCAGTCGTTAACACCAATCATACATTGATCCCATTTTGTATTTTCTCCACATTCTCATCAACTTCCCCTCTATTCTACCACTGGCCCCACTCATCCTTACAATAGGGGCAACTTACAGTGGCCAATTAACCTACCAAATTGCAGTTTTTGAAATGTGAGAGTATCCTGAGGAAACCACCCTATCGGAGGAAGAATGTGCACACTCAGTGCACATGGGCAACAAGGTCATGGTTGAAACTGGAGCTCATCTACTGAAAACTAGTAATACTGTTGCCATTGTATTTTTACATGTCCATGAGAAATTTGCTATTCCTTGAATTAAACAAAGCTGGAAACAAACCCAGTTCATTATCAATGTGATCAACAGCAGCTAACACTCAGTCACCCTTCCAATATAACATCTACTGCTTACATTAACAAGTTATTCAGTAGAATAATTTTAATCCAATTCTGGAATGGTACTTGTTTATTGAAGCAATTATACCTACATGAAGAGCAAGTAGCATTAGATTCTTGAAGTCAAATATAAACAAGAAATGATTAAAGCTTGATTGAAGGGAGATATTGTTTCATGTTAATGACATTTTATCAGAAATAGGGAAAGTTATAAAGCAAGTGTGGTTAAAGTTAGGAGTGGTGGTAAAAATAAAGGAATTTCAGATAAAACAGTAATGACTGAATGATACAAGTGGCAGTGGCTGAGAGAACGTGAAGGATTGTTAATTGCAGCTGACCTTTATGAGGGAACGTAAAAATAAGGAGGTGAATGAACACAAAGAGGAAAGAGAAACAATGCAATTTAAGACATAATAGTTGCAGATGCTAAAAATGCTCAGTCTGTGGATCTAAAAATGGGAACCATGGTATGTTGATAACCCATTATCAGAATGGGCCACTCCTTTCCGATGAAGCAGAAATTTTCTTGTACTGCCCATTTGGGCAGTGCAGTGTGGTCTCCTGGTACAAAACCAAACATGGGTTTGGTGACAACTTTGCAGAATATCTTGCCTGTAACTTTAATTGTCATATTTCTTAACATAGGAAGTCACTTAATTTTCTGTAATCTGTTTGCCTCTCTCACATGTTAATAAACTCCAGCATCCCGTGCGATCCACTGATTCTGCTGATCAGTGGTAATTTTTTGGATGTGGGATGAAACAAGACTATAAGGCAGGGAAATTCACATGGTTGCAGGGGAAATGTGTAAACTCAACACAGACACCACCAGAGATAAAAATTTAACCCAGGTTACTGGAGCTGTACCGCGGCACCAGTATTAGCTATTGCTCTTCGAAACACCTATAGCTGTCAAGTGCTTTGCAATTTCGTTGTTGATGCAGTCATCAAGCAGCCGATGCTTCCACCACTCTCAGCTGGCACCACCACTGCTTGCATCATTCTCTCACACTCGAACCTATTATAGAAATTATCTTTGTTAATCTCCATCTGTCCCAATTATTTTTAACATAAAACATCTTGGAGTCCTAGTTTTCGTAATTCTTATGAAAGGTCATTGACCTAAAATGCTAGCTACGCTTCTCTACCAAGATGTAGCATGACATGCTGAGTAGTTCCAGCAGTTTGTTTTTATTTTACACAGATACGTAGTCTGGCTCAAATTGAACAAGTTCTATGTCAGAAATATTTGACAAATTTGAGTGTAACCTGGATTTTCTTCAGTGTGTTTATTTTATATTTGTACTGAAATGTGCTTGAATTTTATTGTTGTTGACTCGATTTCAGAAGGGCATTGGAAACAAGGAATTGGATATAAAACAAGCTAACAATATGTCGCTAAAAGTATTTAAGATTGAACAGTTTCCTTGTGTGTGGAGTCATTCTGGGGATTAACATTCTGGTTAAATATTGTAGCAGTTTGTGGCAATCTAGGGAATACAAGTAGTTGGTCAGATTTTATTGTTGTTATGCTTGCACATGGTATGCCTGAAAACTATGTTTGTAAGATGTATAGATTAAGGAGTAAGCTCCTGGCTACATTCTGTCCATCCAGATTCACATTTTGTTTGTATTTATCACAATGTTCCTATGAGATAGTAGATAATCATATTTTCTATTTTATGTCGTGCATCTCTGTCGTTTTGTTGGTTGTCTGCTTTCTTGTTATTTTCCCTCATCTGTGTTCCTTTTAGACAATAGACAATAGGTGCAGGAGTAGGCCATTCGGCCCTTCGAGCCAACACCGCCATTCAATGTGATCATGGCTGATCATCCACAATCAGTACCCCGTTCCTGCCTTCTCCCCATATCCCTTGACTCTGCTATCTTCTATCTCCCTATTGAAAGCATCCAGAGAAATAGCCTCCACAGGCCTCTGAGGCAGAGAATTCCACAGACTCACAACTCTCTGTGTGAAAAATGTTTTCCTCATTCTCCGTTCTAAATGGCTTGCCCCATATTCTTAAACTGTGGCCCCTGGTTCTGGATGCCCCCAAAATCGGGAACATGTTTCCTGCCTCTAGAGTGTTCAAACCCTTAATAAGCTTATATGTTTCAATAAGAGCCCCCCTCATCCTTCTAAATTCCAGAGTATACAAACCCAGCCGCTCCATTCTATCAACATATGACAGTTCCCCCCATCCTGGGAATTAACTTGGTGAACCTCCCTCAATAGCAAGAATGTCCTTCCTCAAATTGGGAGACCAAAACTGCACACAATACTCCAAGTGTGATCTCACTAGAGTCCTGTACAACTGCGGAAGGACCTCTTTGCTCCTATATTTACCTTGTATTGCATGGCAAGGTATTTAATTATTCTTTGTCATCCAGTTGTATGTATGATTGCTATCATTTTTGGCTGAGAAATGTACTAGTGATGGCAGCATTTTGAATGAGCTGTCGTTGCGGTACCTGTCAGAAAGTAAAATTAGAAGCACAACCCCAGGCTCGTTATTAAGGGTGTGAGTAAAAGCAGAGGAAGAATTGAAAGGTCCCATCTGAAGAAAACAGTGAGAGATAGAAATATTAACCAAAATATTGGGAAGAGTAGAATAAGGAAGCTATGTGGCAGGGATAATGAAAGCAAAAAACATATTTTGGAGGAATTCTGTGGTCAGGCAGCATCTGTGGCGGGAATGGACAGCCAATGTTTTGGGTTGGGACCCTTCTTCAGAAGTCTGAAGAAGGGCCCTGACACAAAATGTCATCTGTCCATTCCCTTCACAGGTGCTACCTGATCTGCAAATTCCTCCAGCGCTTTGTGTTTTGTTCAAAATTGCAACACCTACATTTTCTTGTGTATCTATAGTTAATGAAAGGTTGGATAGGACAATGGAGGATAGAAAGCATTGAGTGCACAAGGGAGAGGAGCACACAAGTTTGGAGTTGAGAAAATCAGAAAGGCCTTTGGACTAGGTGCAGAGTAAGGTTGGGAACTTGACAGAATTTGACTGCAAGTTTTTAAATGCAGTATAAGAGAGCAAGGAAACATAAAAAATATATTAAGGAAAATATGTATGAATTTGATAACTGGGATATCGTATCATCTTCCTTTTCATTCTCTTCTCACAACCAGACAAATTGGAGATGCCATTAAGATACTTGAATATCATTGCCATCTAGTGACCATATTTTAGATTGTGACAAACAAAATTTCATTTGGAAAATACTATAATTATTTCACTTCAATATAGTAAATGACATAAGCATGGAAAAATAATGGCAGGCAAACGTTCAAGGGCAGAAAATGTGCATCATTTACAATACTTCATTTTTACTGAAGTATGAAACAAATGTTGGAAATTAGATCTACTGGTAAATGATGATATGATTGTAAAACATTTTGGTTTATGTTTGAAAGAGAAGAACGCACAGAGAATCTTATCTCTTCATACTCTTAAAATAATAATGTTTGAAGTAATTTCCACAATTTTGGGTTTTTTATCCCAAAAGAGGAGAAAGGGAAAGAATCAAAGCTATTTTAAGAGCTTGGGAATCAAATAACTGGATTTAAAGATCCAGTACTCGTGGTCCATGTGGGTACCAATAACGTAGGTGTAACAAGGAATGAGGTTCTGTTGAAGAACTTTGAGCAGCTAGGGACTAAATTAAAAAGAAGAACCAAAATGGTAATAATCTCTGGATTGCTACCTGAGCCACGAACAAATTGGGGTAGGGTTGAGAAGATTAAAGAGTTGAACGTGTGGCTCAAAGATTGGTGTGGAAGAAGTGAATTTGAATTCCTGGGACATTGGCACCAGATTTGGGGAAGGAGGGAGCTGTTCTGACAGTGGGTAAGGATCGACCGTAGAAGCAATCTATACCCGGCCACTGACACCCTCCTCCGCCTAGCGGAGCTGGTACTTACACTTAATAACTTTTCATTTGACTCCTCCCATTTCCTCCAAATACAAGGCGTAGCTATGGGCACACGCATGGGCCCCAGCTACGCCTGCCTCTTTGTCGGGTACGTAGAACAATCCTTGGTCAATGCGTACCAGGGCCCCATCCCCGACCTCTACCTCCGCTACATCGATGATTGTTTTGGTGCCACATCCTGCACCCACACACAACTGACTGACTTCATCCGCTTCACCACCAACTTCCACCCGGCACTCAAATACACCTGGACCATTTCTGACACTTCCCTACCATTCCTTGACCTCACTATCTCCATCGCAGGTGATAGACTCCTTACCGACATCCACCTCAAACCTACCGACTCCCATGGCTATCTGGACTACACTTCTTCCCACCCTGCTTCCTGTAAGGACTCCATCCCCCACTCCCAATTCCTCCGTCTACGCCGCATCTGCACCCAGGATGAGGCGTTCCACACCAGGGCATCTGAAATGTCCTCATTCTTCAGGGAACGGGGGTTCCCCTCCTCCACCATAGATGAGGCTCGCACCAGGGTCTCTGCCATACCCCGCAACACTGCTCTCTCTCCCCATCCCCCCACTCACAACAAAGGCAGAGTCCCCCTAGTCCTCACCTTTCACCCCACCAGCCGTCACATACAACAAGTGATCCTCCGTCAGTTTCGCCACCTCCAACGTGACCCCACCACTCGCCACATCTTCCCATCTCCCCCCATGTCTGCCTTCCGCAAAGACCGCTCCCTCCGTAACTCCCTTGTCAATTCTTCCCTTCCCTCCCATACCACCCCCTCCCCTGGTACTTTCCCTTGCAACCGCAAGAGATGCAACACTTGTCCCTTCACCTCCCCCCTCCACTCCATTCAAGGACCCAAGCAGTCGTTCCAGCTGATCTACATCGGTGAGACCAAGCGGAGGCTTGGCGATCGTTTCGCCGAACACCTCCGGTCGGTCCGCAATAACCAACCTGAACTCCCGGTGGCTCAGCACTTCAACTCCCCCTCCCATTCCGTATCTGACCTCTCTGTCCTGGGTCTCCTCCATGGCCACAGCGAGCAACACCGTAAATTGGAGGAAATGCACCTCATATTCCGCTTGGGCAGTCTACATCCTGGTGGCCTGAACATTAAATTCTCCCAATTCTGCTAGCCCTGGCTGTCCCCTCCCCTTCATCAGCCATCTGGTTGTCTCCTCCCCTCCCCCAGCCCTCGGGCTCCTCCTCCGCCTTTTCCTTTTTTCCTTTCTTCTCCCCACCCCCTATCAGTCTGAAGAAGGGTTTCGGCCCAAAACGTTACCTATTTCCTTCGCTCCATAGATGCTGCTGCACCCGCTGAGTTTCTCCAGCATTTTTGTGTACCTTAGCTGTTCTGACAGGACAGACTCCACTTGAACCCGCTGGAACCAGGGTCCTGGCAAACCGCATAACCAGGGCCATAGATGGGCCTTTAAACAAAATAGTGAAGGGGTGGGGTCAACAAACTGGAAATGTATGGCTGAAGTTAAAAGGAAAGAGTGCAGGAGGGGTCACTGAAGTCTCCAGGATAGAAAGTTTAAGAGGTAAGAGACTAAAGTCAGGTAAAATCTGGACTAATGTGAGAAGAGGGGAGGTGCATACCGAACTATAGGTGTTATATTTGAATGCAGATAGTAAACGGAACAAAGTGGGTAAGCTTATAGGGCAGTTATAAATTGGTCGGTACGATGTTGTGGGCATTATGGAGACGTGGCTGGAGCTGTGTGCTGAATATCCACAGTTACACGTCATATCGAAAAGACAGATGGTTGGCAGATGGGGTGTGGTAGGTCTGCTGGTAAGGAATGCAATTCTGTTCTTAACAAGTAACATAGGATCAGAAGATGTAGAATCCTTGTGGGTAGAGCTGAGAAACTGCAAGGGTAAAAATACCCTGATGGGAGTTATTTCCAGCCCCCCCAAAAATTAACCAGGATATAGGGCACAAATTATATCAGGAGATATAATTGGTATGTAAGAAACACAATGTTACAGTGGTCCTGTGGGATTTCAATATGCAATCTGGGAAAGAGAGGGCATTTGTAGAATGCCTACAAGATGGCTTCTCAGAACAACTTGTATTTGAGCCTACCAGGGAAACAGCAATTCTGGATTTGGTATTGTGTAATAAACTTGATTTGTTGAGGGAGCTTAATGTAAAGAACCCACTCGGAGGTAATGACCATAAGAAGATAAGATTTAATCTTCAATTTGAGGGAGATGATGAAATCGGATGTGTCGATTGAGCAAAGGTGACTACAGAGGCATGAGGGAGGAGCTGGCTAAAGTTGATTGGAAAGGGACCCTAACAAGAATGAACTGTAATGGCAGGAAGTTCTAGGAATAATTTGAAAGAGGCAGGATCTTTTCATTCCAAAGAGGAAGATAGATTCTAAGGGGAGAATGAGATGAACGTGGATGACAAGGAAAGTCAAATACAATTAAAAGAAAAGGCATATAACATTGCAACAATTAATAGGAAGCTAGTGAATCGGGGAGCTTTAACAAAAACCAACATCAAGTAATTAAAAAGGCTATACAGGGAGAAAAGATGACCTATGAAAGTAAGCTAGCCAATAATACAAAGGAGGATAGCAAAAGTATCTTCAGGTATACGGAGCAAGAATAAGGTGGACATTGGACCGATGGAAAATGATGCTGGAGAAGTGATAATCGGGAATAAAGAAATGGCAGATGAATTTAATATGTTTTTTGCATCAGTCTTCACAGTGGAAGACACCAGCAGTGCGCCTGAAATTCAGGGAGTTGGGGTGGAAGTTAGTGAGTGGCTATTACTAAGAAGAATGTGTTTGGGAAGCTGAAAGATCTGAAGGTGGATGTCACCTTAACTGGATGGACCACCCCAGGGTTCTGAAAGATTGTGGAGGCATTAGTAGTGATCATTCAAGAATCAAGTTGTAGAGTCAGGCATAGTCTCAGATGATTAAAAAAATTGCAAATATTACTCTACAGTTCAAGAACGGAGCAAAGCAGAAGAGTGGAATCTATCGGCTGGTTAGCTTGACTTTAGTGGTTGGTAAGATTTTGGAGTCCGTTAGAAAGGATGAGGTTTCCTAGTACTTAGAAGCACATGATAAAATTGGCGAAGTCAGGATGGTTTTGTGAAAGGGAGATCTTTGAGGATCCTGGGGATTTATCCATCTTTATGCGCTTCAACATCGCCAGGCCCACCTCTTGCATAACGTAGATATGTTCCAGGACATCACTACGCTTTTTCTCCAATTTCTTAGTTTTACAATCCCTTTTTCAATCCAGTAGAATTTCTGATAGTGTCCTGTTCTGTTAATTTAAAAGTGTTATGCAATGCTTCATTGGTTGGATTAAAAGTTATATTTGTTAAGGAATTTTGACAATTTTTCATTTTCGGTGTGTATTTTGCTTCAGTCCTTTGTTTTTATTTCTCTGCAGCATCTCGAAATGCTTCTCGAATATTTATTCAACATATCTATCCAGTGATTCAGAAGGATGGGATGGTGGAACTAATTGTGATTTACAAAATAAAACTATGAACAAAAGCTCCATCAATGAAGTGGATGCAACTTCATCTGCAGTTACCAAGCAGCCACTAATCAGTCCTATAGGAGTAGCTAAATGCCTCCCGAATATTTATTCAACAAATCCATCCAGTGTTGCATCATCTGAATACCATGAAGAGCTTTTTGAAATTATTGTCAAGGAAGAACCTCCAGATGACTATGAATATAACCATGCAGCAAACCCAGTAATCCTTGATTGTGATGGACTAAAATGTAAAGAGGAATTTTTAAATTCAGAAGGATGGTACGGTGGAACTAATTGTGATTTACAAAATAAAACTATGAACAAAAGCTCCATCAATGAAGTGGATGGAACTTCATCTGCAGTTACCAAGAAGCCACTAATCAGTCCTATCAGAGTAGCTACATGCCTCTTGAATATTTATTCAACAAATCCATCCAGTGTTGCATCTGAATACTATGCAGAGCCTTTTAAAATTATTATCAAGGAAGAGCCTCCAGATGACTATGAATATAACCCTGTAGCAAACCCAGTAATCTGTGATTTTGATGAGCTAAAATGTAAAGAAGAGAACAATTTTTTAGATTCAGAAGGATGGGATGGTGGAATTAATTGTAATTTACAAAATAATTCTATGCACAAAAGTTCCATCAATGAAGTGGATGCAACTTCATCTGCAGTTACCAAGCAGTCATTATTCAGTCCTATAGGAATAGCTAAAGCCAAAATGCTGAGTGTGGAAAGTACCAAAGTACCAGTAGTTTACTTTGAGCCATGTACTTTTACAAACGGCACCATAGAAATATCTGAACTGCCACAACAGCTACTGTCTTCTTGTCGGAGGAAAGGGGGACCTATACCCACTGTTTTCCAGTACCCCAATTCTGCAAAAAAAACTACCCATTCATCTAGCTCTGCTGAAAATTCTCAAGTGGAGAATGTAGATTCAAAATCCGTATGCTCCGGACCCAAAGAGAGTAACTCTGCATCAGAAAAAAACGTGAATAAAACCAGTACTTCCACAGTTTCAAATAATCCAACTGCTTCACATGGTACGCCCCTTGAGAAAACCTCTGGAGAAGGTTTCAGATTTTGTAAGATGAAATATACAGAAAAAGCATTAAATTCTGGGATCTGGAGAACTCCACAGGTACATGGTGGTTACTGTGCATTCTATCATTCAAATTTACTGCAGTTACTCATCTGAGCTACTCTGACCGCACCTCCCAAACCAACTGTCTGTACCACTGAGAAAGACATGGGCAGTAGTATCTGGAGTGGCGTTCCAACCCCAGGCTCAGCACCTACAATGGCACAAAGTTGAAGAAGTTGTACATTGTGATTAAGTTACAGCCCTCTCCCAATCTCATTCTCACTTTGAGCATCTCAGTGAGTGGACATGTTTTGTTTGTAGACATGACGGTGAAAGCTGTAGCTTGGCAGGTTTCATGGTGATTGACAATAGACAATAGGTGCAGGAGTAGGCCATTCGGCCCTTCGAGCCAGCACCGCCATTCAATGTGATCATGGCTGATCATCCACAATCAGTACCCCATCCCTGCCTTCCTCCCCAATTCTGTGTGAATAAGTATTTCCTCATCTCCTTTTCTAAATGGCTGACCCCTGATTCTTAAACTGTGGCCCCTGGTTCTGGACTCCCCCAACATCGGGAACATGTTTCCTGCCTGTAGCGTGTCCAAACCCCTAATAAGCTTAAATGTTTCAATAAGATACCCTCTCATCCTTCTAAATTCCAGAGTATATACGACCAGCCGCTCCATTCTATCAACATATGACAGTCCCCGCCATTCCGGGAATTAACCTTGATGAACCTACGCTGCACTCCCACAATAGCAAGAATGTCCTTCCTCAAATTTGGAGAGCAAAACTGCACACAATACCCCAGGTGTGGTCTCTCTAGGGCCATGTACAACTGCAGAAGGACCTCTTTGCTCCTATACTCAACTCTTGTTATGAAGGCCAACATGCCATTCGCTTTCCTTCACTGCCTGCTGTACCTGCATGCTTATTTTTCAGTGATTGATGAACAAGGACCCCCCCGATCCCATTGTACTTCCCCTTTTCCCAACTTGACAATTTACATAATAATCTGCCTTCCTGTTTAACCACATTAAACTGCATCTGCCATGCATCTGCCCACTCACCCAACCTTCCAAGTCACCCTACATTCTCATATCCATTCTCCTAACAGTTCACACTGCCACCCTGTTTTGTGTCATCTGCAAATTTGCTAATGTTACTTTTAATCCCTTCATCTAAATCATTAATATATATTGTAAATAGCTGCGGTCCCAGCACCGAGCCTTGCGGTACCCCACTAGTCACTGCTTGCCATTCTGAAAGGGACCCGTTAATCCCTACTCTTTGTTTCTGTCTGCCAACCAATTGTCTATCCATGTCAGCACCCTACCCCCCAATACCATGTGCTCTAATTTTGCCCACTAATCTATGTGGGACCTTATCAAATGCTTTATGAAAGTCCAAGTACACTACATCCACTGGCTCTCCCCTTGTCCATTTTCCTAGTTACATCCCACAAAAAATCCCAGAACATTAGTCAAGCATGATTTCCCCCTTCGTAAATCCATGGTGACTCGGACCAATCCTGCTACTGCTATCCAAATATGCCGCTATTTCATCTTTATATAATTGACTCTAGCATCTTCCCCCACCCACCAATGTCAGGGCTAACTGGTCTATAATTCCCTCTTTCTCTATCCAATCTTTCTTAAAAAGTGGGTATAACATTAGTGCTACTCTCCAATCTGAATCTATAGAACATTGGAAAATGTTCACCCATGCGTCCATGATTTCTAGAGACACTTAAGTACCCTGGGATGCAGACCATCAGGCCCTGGGGATTTATCAGCCTTGAGTACCATCAGTCTACCCAACACCATTTTCTGCCTAATGTGAATTTACTTCAGTTCCTCCGTCACCCTAGATCATCTGGCCACTAGTACGTCAGGGAGATTGTTTGTGTCCTTAGTGAAGAAGGATCCAAAGTACCTGTTCAACACCTCTGCCATTTCCTTGTGCCCCATAATAAATTCACCTTTTCAGTCTTCAAGGGTCCAATATTGGTCTTAACTAATTTTTTCCTCTTCACATACCTAAAGAAGGTTTCACTATCCTTCTTTATATTCTTGGCTAGCTTACCTTTGTACCTCATCTTTTCTCCCTGTATTGCCTTTTTAGTTATCTTCTGTTGCTCTTTAAAAGTTACCCAATCCTCTGGGTTCCCGCTCATCTTTGCGATGTTATACTTCTCTTTTATTTTTACGCTGTCCCTGACTTCCCTTGTCAGCCACGGTCGCCTCTTACTCCCCTTGGAATCTTTCGAATGAACTGATCCTGCACCTTCTGTATTATTGGCAGATAAATTGCCTAATTCGCCAATTTACCAATTTAGCGAATTAAATTCTTCAGTTTTAAACTGTCTTTCCCTCTGACTCACATTCTTTCTCACGGACTTTAAAGCCAATAGTCTCTTCTCTTTGCTTCTGCTTGCTGCTTCTCCGAGCTCCACGTAAGGACTGAGCTCGTGGCATTCCAGAGCTTTCCATGCATCCTACTGACCACCAGCTGCTGTGTGACCAACCAATCATATGTTTATCATTGACTGAAAATTTAAAAAAACATACTGTAAATATGAAACAAAAACAAATCCTGCAAAAAATTACCAGGTCAGGCAACATCTGTGGAGAGAGAAATAGTTAACACTAGACTAAGTGGGACCCGTTGGGTCCCATGTTCACACGGGAGGGCTGGTCCCCCAACGCAATATTCCACCTCTCCACCAATTCCAATATTGCTGGCCAGTGGGGGGGGGGGTCTTTCTGGAGCGCTAGTATGTGTGTTGTGGGCCGAAGGGACTGGTTTCCAGAGGGCTAGTATGGACACTGTTGGCCAAATGGATTCTTGGCCTGGCAGCTCAGTCACTGGACTGGTGGGCTGGCAGCTCAGTCACTCAGGCCTGGTGGGCTGGCAGCTCAGTCACTCAGGCCTGGTGGGCTGGCAGCTCAATCACTCAGGCCTGGTGGGCTGGCAGCTCAGAAACTGCCAGAAATTCTGCCCAAAACAGGTGAGAGACTCTGAGAGAGGGGGGGAGGGTGAAGAATCAATTTTAGACATTTTTCATATTTTTCTGCAGATCACAGCAATGAAGGAGGAAAGTCTATCCTGGCCTGGATCTCACAGGGAGCAAATGAAGGGAGGGAGAAAAATACTGGGGTGAGGTTTAATACTTGCTGGGGGGAAACTTACTGATGGGCCGAAGGGACTCCTGAGCTAGTACAGGCCTGGTGTGCTGAAGGGGCTCTTTAAAAAATAAATCAGAGTGAAATCTCAGTGAAAAGGCACTTTTTCTGGACTTTTCCTGGCCTGGCCTGGCACGGGCCTTTTGGGCCAAAATGCTCCTCGTCGGCTAATACGGGCATTTTGGGCCTAGTTTCTCGGCTAATAGGGGCCTTGTGGGCCGAAATTAGTGGTTTCAGGCAAACCAAACAACTCATTTCATTTCATTTCATTTCCAATTGCATTGCAGTTTCAAGCACAGGGCAGGCCAAGCCAAACAGCTGATTGCATTTTCACTTCATTTCCATTGACATTGCACTTTCAAGCACAGGCAGGCCCAAGCCAAACAGCTGATTGCATTTTCACTTCATTTCCATTGCCATTGCACTTTCAAGCACAGGGCAGGCTCAAGCCAAACAGCTCATTGCATTTTCACTACATTTCCATTGCCATTGCCGTTTCAAGCACATGGCAGGCTCAAGCCAAACAGCTCATTGCATTTTCACTTCATTTCCATTGCCATTGCAGTTTCAAGCACAGGGCAGGCCCAAGCCAAACAGCTCATTGCATTTTCACTTCATTTCCATTGCCATTGCAGTTTCAAGCACTGGGCAGGCCAAACAACTCATTTCATTTTCATTAAGGGCTAACAAATCATTTATTCAAGTACATTGTACACTCACAGTGTTCTGTAGTTTCCCAGCTCAGACAGAGTCATGACCTCTCCCTCGCCATCTTGCAGACAGACTGAGCCACGCCCACACTTCCGGGTTTTATAGTCCCTCCCCCTCCCACCGGAAGGGGCATGGCCTTCATGGTGGTGATTGACAGGAGAGAGAATCTCAAGATTTTTTAAACACTAATAATTCTTTTATTTTTCATCGATGGGAAACATCCTCAGGGCCTGCGCAGCGGAGGAGGACTCTGAGTAAGATGGCCAAAAAATCACAGCCATATGTGGCAGCGTTTTTTCTAAAATCAAAGCACAGTGCAAACAGGAAGTGCTCAAGATGAGACTTATAATTATATAGATTTCAGGCTGAAGACTCCTGATTAGCATTTGGTAAAAAAGAAACAAGTTTGTTTTAAAACATTTTAAAGGCGGGACAGTGGCGCAGAGGTATAGTTGCTGCCTTATGGCGCCAAAGATCCGGGTTGATCCTGACTATGGGTGCTTGTAAGTACAGAGTTTGTAATTTCTCCCCATGACTTGCGTGGATTTTCTCCGGGATCTCTGGTTTCCTGTCCCTCGTGTGTGTAGGATAGTGTTAGTGTATGGGGATCGCTAGTTGACGCAGAGTTGGTGGGCTGAAGGGCCTGTTGCCATGCTGTATCTCTTAACTGGACTAAACTTTTCTCTCCAAGTTCGGACAAAGATTTTCAAGGAAACAGTTTTCTTTCTCTTTCCACAGAACTTGCCCGACTTGTTGAGTGTTTCCGGCATTTCCTGTTTTTGTTTATGTTTAACACCATGAATCCAGAAAACATGTGCCTCTTCCATCTCCAGCAGTCCATGATATCCAGCATGCTTCATTTTCAGAATTTGGGCATTGAGATGGCAGCACCATTTCAATGGAAATGCGCTAATGCAGTTAGACTTCAGAGAGATCTAGAGTGAGCACATACTTTAAATTATTTGAAAGGAATTGGAATGTGCTTTTCTCACTTTCAACCAATTATATTACAATTTATTGTAACTGCTGGATATGATTTTAAGGAGGTGTTAATTCGGTCAAGGAGGAGAAACAAGAATCTTCAATAAAACATGAAGTGCTTGAGTAACTCAGCGGGTCAGACGGCATCTCTGGAGAAAAGGAATAGGTGACGTTTCGGTTCGAGACCCTTCTTCAGACTGAGACTCAGGACAGGAAAATGACCGATACAGACGGTGATGTGGAGAGATATAGATTAAATGAATGAAAGATATGCAAAAAAGTAACGATGATAAAGGAAACAGGCCATTGTTAGCTGTGTGTTAGGTGAAAACGAGTTACAGACAGGTTTAAACCAGCATCTGCAGTTCCTTACTACACATGGTTTATCAAGTACTTGGCTCAAGGTCTTGTGCAGAGCAGAAAGGCCTTACACATTAGAACGAGTAGAGACAATGAGAACGAGTACAGCCAATGAGACTCAACAAGATGACTTTGAAGCTGATACAACTTGGGTGGGGGAGGAATGGAGAGAAAGGGAATGCAAGGGAATCAATGATACCACTGGATTGTAAGCTGCCCAAGGGAAATATGAGATGCTGTTCCTCCAATTTGTATTTGGCCTCACTCTGACAAAGGAGGAGGCCTACGACAGAAAGATCACTGTGGGAATGGGAAGGGGAATTAAAGTGATTGGAAACCGGGAGATCAGGTGGGTCAGGTGGACTGAGCGAAGGTTTTCAGACAAATGATTGCCCAGTCTAGATTTAGTATCGCTGATGTATAAGAGTCCACACCTTGAACAAAGTATTCAGTATATCTTCAGTCCATCTTCATCTTAATTTCTATAATTTCTTTAGAAGTTTTCCTAACGTGTTCCAACATGTAAGTTCTCATATGTTTGCTGTTCATCTCAAAGTGCTTGGATTTGTTTTTTGCAGGATGCGCTGCAATCCCACCTAGTTGAACATGTGTCGGAAGAGCCGAGCAATCCCATTCATCCGACAGGTAGTAACTACACAAACTTTATTTAGTCTCTGCTGAACTGTAATGCCATCAGCCATACATATCTTAATTTAATGTTTTAGTAACATTATTTTTCCTTTTCTTTTTACATTTAAAGAGAACTACATGACAAATTATTACCAAAACCAGATGTACTTTTCAACTTGGTCATCCAAACTGAACCGAACGAAACACAATATGAGTTGGTTACAGGGTAATAAATTGTTTTTGAGTTGGGTTAGATCCAACTGGCCCTTCAAAGTCATCTTGGTATTAGCACTGGTTCTGCTCCCATATTAATTTCCCTAAAACATATTGATTCACAGAGTTGTGATGAGGCCCTGGATTGTCAAGCTGGTGCTGATTACAGGATGGTCAAGTTAATGTACAGGGTGTCTCTGAAGTGGTCGGGCCTCTGAATGTAAAGAGTAGATCTTCTGTCAATTTCCCATGCAGGGCCACTCCAGGATGATGTGAGGCACAGGCGAATTCAGGCGGCCGGTGATGTCGGCCACAGATACCTATGAGAGTGCCGTCTGCTTCAGCGAGTGTTGTTCTTGGTCACTCTGAGCTTTGCATCTGATAGCAGAGCATGCCAGTAGCGGTACCACTTGCCCCTCCGATTGCTGAAAAAG
>JAXLNO010004675.1:0-147276 GCA_038087875.1 Malacoraja senta
GTTTAGTTTAGTTTATTGTCACGTGTACCAAGTTACAGTGTAAAGCTTTTGTTGCGTGCTAACCAGTCAGTGGAAAGACAATAAATGATTGCAATAGAGCCATTCACAGTGTACAGGTCAATGAGAAACGGAATAACATTGAGTGCAAGATATAGCAGTAAAGTCGATCAAAGATAGTCCGAGGTTCTTCAATGAGGTAGATAGTAGTTCAGGCTGTCCTATAGTTGTGGTAGGATTGTTCAGTTGCCAGTAACTTCTTGCCTATGCTTATGGAAACACTGGAATAATTCCATACTAAATGAGGGCAGACGCAAAATGCTGGTGTGACAGCAGATCAGGCGGTATCTCTGGAGAAAATGGATGTGTGATGTTTCGGGTCAGGGCCCTTCTTCATTCTGCACAAGCATTTTCTCCTATCCATTTCCTCCAAAAATGCCACCTGAGTTACAACAGCATTTTGTGTCTACCATTGGTGTAAACAGCATCTGCAGTTCCTTTTTATTACAAACCGAGGGCAGTGGTCATTTTGTAAATCACAACTAATCACATCGTGCAGGCAGGAGGTCTTTATCCAGAATACTACAAATATCTGGATTACCTTGTGAAATGCTTCCAAGTGGTTCCAGAGTGTTTGTCAAGGAAAGCCAGTATAGTTGTGTACTTCCTGCAGCTGGATTGCTATGCTAATCGTATCCAGTACAGCCGGATGACTGTGAAGTATGTTTCTCCCCTGACTTGCCGTTCTCTGAGTACCACAATATAACAGCATAATTGTACTAGGATACAAATATGGCAGTGCAGTCTCCCAAGTTGGCACAGACAAAATAGGGTGAATGAGAATCTTAGTTCAAAATCCATCAACGTTTTTAAAAACATTTTGGTAACTTGCCTCTCAATGCAACATCCAAGAAGCAAACCTTTCAGAATCACTGAAGAGTGGTTCCTCGCATACAAGGTTACAAGAAATATTGATAGATTTGCCAATGTTCTTCAGAGCTTTCATCAAAGCTGATAATCTGTGAGGTAGACACAAAATGCTGGAGTAATGATGCTGCCTGTCCTGCTGAGTTACTCCAGCATTTTGTGTCTACCTTCGATTTAAACCAGGATCTGCAGTTCTTTCGTACACTGGTAATCTGTTAACTTGCTTTCAATAGCAATTTCTGAGAAGTTCCAAAAACCCACATAGAAGGACCCTAAAAGCCCTGTCCCACGGTACGAGTTCAGTCCAAGAGCTCTCCCGAGTTTGCCCTGATTCGAACTCGGAGATTTACGGTAATGGCCACTCGTCGGTACTCGGGGCTCTCGTGGACATTTTTCAATGTTGAAAAATCTTCACGAGTCTTCCCGTGCTTACCTGCCATTAGCGAGTCTTCCCGAGTACCTGCTGTTAGCGTTACGGGGCCGCTAAGAGATGTCCCCGAGCTCCGACGTACCCGCTACGTTCATTCTCCCTGCTTACCACGAGTTTGATTTTTTTTAAACTCGGGAGAGCTCTTGGAATGAACTCGTACCGTGGGGACAGGGCTATTACTCCAATACAAAAAAAATCAAAAAAGTTCTGAGTAGTTTATAACTAGAGAAATAATGATGGGAAAATTTAGAGAGGGACTTCTAGAATATTCAACCGTTAAGTGAAAACTCTGAGCAGAAATTTAGTAAATCTTGGGAATGGAAGGCTACAAGATCTACTAGATGACAAGAAACTTGCAGAGGAGAATAGGTACTAATGTTACGACAAAGATTAGACTGATTGCAGGTAGGAAGGCACAAGAATTAAACTGCAGAATTTACAAGAAAGTGAAGACTACTCCTTTCAGCTAACCCGTTAGACTGGGGGCATTCAGGGCTGCTGGTGACATGGTGGAAATTCCAGTGTCTAGCGAACTCCCTGAATTGTTGGCTGGTGAATGGACAGCAGTTGTCAGTTAGCAGTTTGCCAGGAGATCCGTGGACTGAAAAGTGGCGAGATAACTTCGAAATCACACCGCTGGAAGTGGGGCTGCTGAGAAAATCAATGTCGAACCATCCTGAATAAGAATCCACGAGCACCAGGTATTGTTTGCCGTGCCAGTCAAATAAATCAGCAGCGATTGTAGACCATGGGAGCGCAGGTACAGGATGTGAAAGAAGTGGTTGCTTTTGTTGGTAAGGTGCCAAACTTTTCGGTGATGTATTCGGCCATGCCAGGCCAGTAAAACCTGCTTCTTGCCCGTAAAACAGTGGCTTCAGCACATGGGTGCCCTGCATGAACAGCGTTAAAATACCGGTGGTGCAGCGAAGCACGAACCACGGCCTTGTGTCCTTTTAAAATAATGCCGTCTTGCAGCACTAGCTCATCTCGGACAGCAAAGAAGGGCTGGACTGGCAGCGGAACGTTATAGTGTTTGTCTGGCCAGTTTGTCACGTGCCATCAGGGTAGGCAAGGTAGGCACTGCCTACCCTGACTAAAAGTATGAAATGGCAATTATTAAATATAAATAGTAAAAGCATGGGAGAATTATGCCTATCTAAGAGATCGATCTCCTAGGTAGGCATAATTCTCCGTGCCTTTCATCCGCAGCACTTGTAACACGCGAAGGTCTGTTCAGCCCACGTGCCGTCAGCGCTGCTTCAAGCCGTCAATTTCAAGGGGAGCTGAAGGCAGCTGAGATTCTGCCTTTGCAGTACTGCGCATGCGCAGCACCTACTGTGCATGCGTAGCGCGGGTTTCTTGGCGGGTTTTTCAATATGGATTGTCATTATTTTAAGAGTATCTTAGGAAACAAAGAGTGAAGAATGGAGTTTGTGTACCCATAACGTGGTAAGTACATTTCTTGGTGCTTTATGTTTTTAAAATACCGTATTTCCCGGGGTGGGGGAGAGCTCCTTTCACAGTGTTTGGGGAGTCTGGCCCGGGGTAAAGTTGCGGGGAGGGCAGGAGCGTTGTGAAACATAGAAACATAGAAAATAGGTGCAGGAGTAGGCCATTCGGCCCTTCGAGCCTGCACGCCATTCAATATGATCATGGCTGATCATCCAACCCTGTGAAGGAGGGGATCGGGGCCAGTGACCCACTTGCGACGCTCCGGGCACGGAGCCACCGCATTGTGGCCGGGGAGTGAATTAGCTTGGGTGGCTGCGAGTGGCCGCCGGGACCGGACAGCCCTTCTGTTGGTCCCTGCTCACCTCTAGCAGTGCTCTCCGTCTGTAAACCTCTCTCCTGTCGCTCGCGGCCTCACTCATGTCAGCCGCTTCCCGCAATTCCTTAAATTCCAATAGCGCGCTCAAGGGTCCAATTGAGGTTACTCGGCTGTCGGAATTTAAGGATTTGCGGGAAGCGGCTGACATGAGCGAAGCCGGCGAGCGGCAGGTGAGAGGTGTTCAGACGGAGAGCACTGCCAGAGGTCAGCAGGGCGGCAGAAGGCGCTGAAGTGGCAGCCGGTTCTGCTGTTGGGTCCCGGCGGCCGCTCGCAGTCACCCGAGCTGCTTCCTTCCCCGGAAGTGGTGGCCAGTTCTGCTGTCCATGCCCGGAGCGCTGAGGCAGCGGTGAGTGAGTCTGACATGATCTCCGACCCCCTCCTTCTCAACACTCCTGCCCTCCCCGCATCTTTAACCCCTGGCACAGACTCTCCACACGCTGTGAAAGGAACTCTCCCTCCAATTGGTCCCTTGAATTAGTATTGTCATTCAATAAGATGACAACTGATTCAACATCCCGGTGTGCTCCCATTTTTCCCACCATCTCTCCACCTGCCTTCATCCTCCGTCCCCCACCCATTCAGTAATTTAAAAATGAAGGAGATTTAGAAGCCTTGGGAAAATTGAATTGTTACTTATATTTATTTTTAACGGAGAGGACAATCTGTGCATGCGCTGTTTAAGTTTTTTTTTAAAGCCGACTGACTGCCTACCTTGAGTAATTACTCACGGCACGTGCCTGGTCAGCAGCAGTGTGGGCAACCAGGTCCTCCATACAGGACAAAGGGATAAAAGACACAGTCATTATAATAAAGTCATCATCCGGTGAGGGCGGATCCTCGCAGGTCTTCTGGGGTGCACGCGAAAGAGTGTCGGCCACGTGCATATCCTTACCGCGTTTGTGGATCAGAACGATGTCATATTTTTGAAGTTGCAGTATAGGCGGGCTGGAGAGGTGTAGATAGATTTGTTGAAAATGATGATTAGAGATTGGTGGTCAGTTTCAATTGTGACAGTGTGGCCAAGGATGAAATCGTTGAATTTCTTGCAAGCAAAAACAACCACTAGCGGCTCTTTCTCAATTTGGGCATATTGTTCTGTGTCAGCCATGGTGTGCGAGGCATAAGCAACAAGCTTATTGCCATGGCCATCATTCTGAAGGCATGCAGTGTCCAGCCGGCGTTGTAAGGCGTCACAAGTAAGTGTAATCAGTAGCTTGAGGTCAAAGTAAGCCAGAGTAGGAGCACCAGACATCTGCCATTTAAGAGTGTCGAATGCTGTCTGTTGTTGCTCATGCCAAGTCCAAGCAGAGTCTTTGTGTGTAAACTGACGCAATGGGGCTGATATTTCGCTGAAGTCCGGAATGAACTTGCTCAAATAGTTGGCCATGCCGAGGAATCTCTGCAGACTGAGCACGTCTGTGGTTTCTGGAAGGTCATTGATAGCACTAATTTTCACTGGATCAGTTTTTAGGCCGTCTTTGGTGAATATATGGCCTAGGTATTTTATCTCATTCACTCTGAATTTTCATTTTTGAGGATTTAACTTGAGATGGATGGCCTCGGCACGCTTCAATACATTTGTCAGATTAGCATCGCGCTCTTTGACCGTTTTTCCAGCAATGAGGATATCATCCACTACGATGGAGCATGGGTAGCCTGCAAACAATTGCTCCATGGCTTGTTGAAATACTTCACTGGCAGAACTTATACCAAAGGCATCCGAAGAAATCTATAACGTCCAAATGGAATGCTGAAAGTTATCACCTTGGAGGAGTTATGTTCCAATGGAATCTGCCAGAATGAACTCTTGGCATCTAGCACCGTGAATACAGTTGCTTCAGCCATCTGCGCAGAAATCTCATCCACAGTGCGCATGGGATAACGTGTCCATTTGATTGCTGTCCTTGGGATTGATATAAATCCGTATCTCATCTCTGTTCTTCTTAGTAGCGACAACCATTGTGGAGACCCAGTCCGAGGGGTCAGTTATGGGAGTAATCACACCCAGAGACACCATTATGTTAAGTTCACTTTGAACAAGATCCCACATAGCGTGGGGAATCTTATGAGCTGGACGAACAACTGGGATTGCCTCAGGGTAAATGGTAATCGTGTACCTGACAGGCAACTTGCCCAGCTTATCGTTAAACAGATCTTTGTATTGTGTTAGAATTTGATGTGTAAAATCACAGTCTGTAGTCAGAGGACAGGGAGAAGGGCTGAAAGTAATCAAACCCATGTCTAGGCATGCATCTGCACCCATTAGGGATGGTACATTCTCACATACCACGTAAAAATCCAGGATATGGGCATGTGAGTTGAGACAGCAACATAACTCAACTTGGCCGATAGGGTGTACTCGAGTTCCAGCAAACGAGACAAGTGATGCTGCTGTAGGAGATAAGGTTTCTGTGTTTTTCCGCTTCTGGAAGACAGCCAAATTTATGACGTTGCAGCGCGCTCCCGAGTCGACTTTGAGATAAAGGGTTTTGCCATTAATGAGCAATGCGACCTTGGGATCTAGCTATTGGTGCACTGAATTAGATAAAGTATGTATTTCAATCTCTGCACTTTCGGCAGCTGTTTGTACATCCATGGGAAATGAGTGTGAGAACTCCGAGATTAAACTTTCATCATTGCCAAGCAAATTGACTGATTGTCTCGTTTGAAATCTGTTACTGCATGATCGACAACACTTAATTAAATGGTTTCTTTTGTTGCAGAATCAACATCATTTTCCATACGCAGGGCACCGGTCACGAACTGCGGCATGTGAACTCCCACAGTTAAAGCAATTGTCAATTAATCTTAGCTTGGTGACCAGCACTTGAGACCGGCACTTGGTCTCCAAATGGAGGCATGGGTTCGAATCCCACTTCTGACACCATGTTGGGTGATGACCATACAATAACAGAAGCCTTACACCAAGATAAAGATCCAAAGACTATTAACTACATAGCAAGCATGACTTCAGACTTGCACGTTCCACTTACACTAAGGGAATCCAGCAAGCAGTGATAACTGAAAAGCTAGTGGGCGTAACTACAGAAGCATGACTCATGAAATGAGTGACACTAATCTACATCAATGTCCAAATGCACCGGCTTAAGATGGTCCACGGAAACGGTCTCATGCCTACCACCCATGTTGATAACAAAAGTTGAGGTGCCGTGTTGCAGCACCTGGAAAGGTTCCTCGTAAGGCCTTTGCAGTGGTGCAGTGAGAATCGCGGCAAAGGAAAAGATACAGGCAGGCTTTGAGGGCAGGTGGGACGTTCTGCACATGGGGGGGGTGTTCGTCGCAGGACGTCAGGACGGGAAAGAGCGTGCCCACCTTTTCCCGGAGGTGGTCAGCATGGTCGTAGGCAGTTCCTGATGTCCACGTGCCACCGGGATGAAATCCCCTGCAACCGTAAGCGGGGCGCCGTACAACAAACTCGGCCGAGAAAATTGCCAGGTCCTCCTTCGGGGCAGTGCGTATGCCCAGCAGGTCCAACGGAAACTCGTCCATCCAGTCCGAGCCCATGAGCCATGCCTTTAAGGATGCCTTCAGGTGACAGTGAAAACGCTTCATTAGGCCATTGGTTTGCGGGTGATAGGCCGTAGTGTGGTGCAGCTGAGCGCCAAGCATCCGGGCCATTGTTGACCACAACTCAGAGGTGAACTACGTCTGTTGGAGGAGATGTCCACCGACACACCAAAACGGGCGATCCAGTGGGCAGTGAGGGCACGTGCACACGTCGCAGCGGAGGTATCTGAGAGCGGGACAGCTTCTGGCCATCCACGATGGTGAGAGACACCTCTGGATGGAGGCAGCGGTCCCACGATGTCGACGTGGATATGGTCGAAACGCCGGTGTGGCTGTAATTATGCTCCTAGAGCTAATCCCCCTTAGTCAAGTTCAGTAAAACACTGAGTCAAGCACTGGATCACTAAACTTTATTTTATGAAACAATAACGAACTCCCTGTACAATACCTAACCACCGCGGGTTCGATCCTTGTCTCTGCTTGTCCAAGCCCTTCAGCCTTGTGCAAGCAGATACCACCAAAAGGTTATGCAGTCCCAAGCGCTCCTCCAGAAGATCAACAATGATCGTAGAGGGGATCACTTTTAATAGGTCATCAGACCCTGTGGGGCAGAACTACATGGGGGTGGTAGCCCCTACAAACCAATCACAGCTATCGATTACATTAAATTGTTATTGACAGTTCCCCAACCCAATTACAAAGCTCCCCATTACAATGTTTCTACAGAAGCTTCTGGAAAGAAGTCAGTTAATCAAGTAATGCAACATTCTCCCAGGAAGTATAAACAATTCTTTTTTTTAATTTTTTTTTTTTTTTAATTTAAAATTATTAGAAGTATTTTACATTACAGTAATCTGCAATAACGTAAGTTTATACAGTTCTTATACCACTTCTTATTTTAAACTTTAATAGGAAAAAAGGATAGAAAGAGTTAGTAAAGATAGTCAGTGAGTGAATGAAAGAGTGGTCCAGGAACACCCGTATGAACCTAAACCACAAGAAATAGTTAAAAAAGAAAAGAAAAAACCCAAAAGGCGGAAAAAGAAAAAAGAAAAAAGAAAATAAGATTGGACATTATGAGAGGGATGTACCTACTTCTTATCTTTACTCACCCCTCGCCAGGTCCTAAAACCATTTATTATCAACATTTTGTTGCACCCTATGTTTGTAATAAGTCGATATATGGAGACCAAATCTTTTGGAATTGGTCTTGTTTACCTGCTAGGAGGAATCTCATATCTTCTAGGTGTAACAATTCCGACATATTAGTAGTCCACATTTTTATTGTTGGCGTAGGAGCATTCTTCCAAAATTTCAGTATCAGTTTTTTTGCCGTTCTTTTTTTTTTTATAAATATTTTTTTATTGGAGATGCGTACACAACCTAGTTACATCATTACAGTCTTACATTATTAAATTGATAATATTGTTAAATATTATTACAATGTCTCCAATACCTTTTGCTTTTTTTTTAAGCTAAATAGAACTAAAGAGAAAGATGAAGTAAAGAAAGAGAAAAAAGAGAAGAAAAATAAAAAAAAAAAAAAAAAAATAAAAAAACAAAACAAAAACAAAAACAAACAAAAAAAAATTTAAAACAACAACAAAAAAAAAACAAAAAAAGATAGTTAAAGAAGAATGGAAAAATTTATTAAAATAGAAAACTTCATTCGAGATATATTCGTACATTTCTAGATATAGCGTTTCATCCATTCTTTAGCCCGGGTGTTAGTCAGGTTCCTGTGCTGAACTGTTCTGGCCCTTTAGGTAATCAATAAAAGGAGACCATGTTCCAACGAATAATTCCTGTTTGTCCAACAGGGAGAGTCTGATTCTTTCCACATTTAAGGTCTCCGTCATTTCTATAATCCACATTTTAATTGTGGGGGTCGTAGGGCCTTTCCAAAATTTTAGAATTAATTTTTTTCCTGTTATTAAACTATAATCAATAAAGTTTCTTTGTGTTATTCTAAATGTTTGATTTAATTCTAATATTCCAAGTATTATTAATTTTGGATCTGGGTCCAATTGTGTGCTGGTTACTTTAGATATTATACTGAAAATATTTACCCAGAATTGTTTAATTTTTATACAGTTTGCAAACATATGAGATAAGGTAGCTTCTAAATGTTGACATTTATCACATATAGGTGAGATATGTTGAAAAATTTTATGTAGTTTTGTTTTGGAATAATGTAACCTATGTATTACTTTAAATTGTATTAGAGAATGTCTGGCGTTTAATGAACATTGATGTATGTGTTGCAAACTTTCTTCCCAAGTATCTTTCGTTATTATTTGATTTAATTCTTTTTCCCATGTTTGTCTATGTAAGTCCGTCGATGGAATGTCACTGTCTAATAAGATATTATATATATAAGATATTAATTTTTCTGTATTAGGATGTTTGTTCCAACATTCATCAAGAATTTCTGAATTTCTAATTCGAAAATTTTGAGTATTTGATTTTACATAATCTCTAAGTTGAAGATATTTGAAGTAATCATTTCCTCGAAGTCCGTAAGTCTGTTGCAACTCCTGAAATGTCAGAAAAGTGCCTTCCTTGTAAAGTTGTCCCATATTTTTAATTCCATAATAGATTATAATATGAGTACCGTTTCTGAATAAAGCCTGTTTGGTCAGGGTGTATTAATTTATTCATCACTGTACTTAATCTATTCGCTAGTATTTTAGTTAATATTTTCTGATCTGTATTTAAAAGTGCGATTGCTCTATATGATCCCGGGTCTTCCGGATCTTTATCAGCTTTAGGAATAAGTGTTATTATAGATTCATTTAAAGTGTCTGGAAGTTTCTGTTGAGTATAGATATACTCATACAATCTTTGTAAACGTGGGCAAAGCAAGTCATGAAATTTTTTATAAAATTCGGAGCCTAAACCATCTGGTCCTACTGCTTTACCATTTTTTAAAGAGCCGATAGACTCCTCAATATCTTTTATGGTAATCTCCTTTTCTAATAATTCTCTATCGTTTGAATCTAAACCTTTTAAATTACATTTTAGTAAAAAATCTGCTATTCCTTCTGATTGTCCTACGGTTTTAGTTGAATAAAGGTTATGATAGTATTGGAGAAATCTATCATTTATGTCCTTAGGCATTTTTAATAATTCTCCTGTCTCTGTTCTAATTTTATGAATTATTTTTTCCCCTTCCATTTTCCGTAACTGACGTGATAATAGTTTTTGTGGTTTGTCTCCAAATTCAAAATGTAATTGTTTGGTTTTTTGATAAAGTTTTATTACTTGTTCTGAATACATTTTATTTAATTTATATTTTAATACAGCAATTTTATTATGTTTTAAAATAGATGGCATTCTCGCATTTTCTATATCTAGTTGCTTGATTTCACTTTCCAATGTTTGTTGTTTAATCCTGTTCTCTTTATTATAAAATGCTTGAGCGGAAATTAATGTACCACGAACAAACGCTTTAAACGTTTCCCACATAAGAGAAGTAGGTGTGTCAGGGTTGTCATTTACCTCAAAAAATATTTGAATCTGTTTAATAATATATTCCTGGCATGATCTTTCGTTCAAAATTTGTGGGTTGAATCTCCAATATGTTTGTTTCTCGGACATTCCATTTAATTTAATCATGAATGTTACAGGTGCGTGATCTGAGATTATAATGTTATGATATTTTGAATTATAAATAAATGGGATAAACCTAGAGTCAACCAAAAAATAATCTATTCTTGAGTATGTTTTATGTACTGGTGAGTAAAATGAGTATTCCCGTCCAGTTGGGTTTTCTATTCTCCAGACATCCTTAATATTAGTGGTATTAATAAATGAATTTAAAAATACACTTGATTGAGATTTTACTTTTTTTTGCCTTGAAGATCTATCTAAGTATGAATCTAATGTACAGTTGAAGTCTCCTCCAATTATTAATTTATATTGTGTAAATTCAGGAATTTTATTAAATGTTTTATTAAAAAACATGGGGTTATCAAAGTTAGGCCCATATACATTGAGAAGAATTACTTTTTCACCATTTAACTCTCCAACTAATATAATATATCTACCATCAATATCCACTATTGTTGAAGAGTTCGTAAAATGTATTCCTTTACGAATTAATATTGCAACTCCTCTGGATTTATGGGAAAAAGAGGAATGATATGATTCAGCGATCCACTTAGCTTTAAGTCTATGTTGAGATTCCTTTTTAAGGTGCGTTTCTTGGAGAAATATTATATCTGTTTTGATTAGGTTTAGATGTGCCAAAACTTTACCTCTCTTAATTGGTTCATTGATTCCCTTGACATTCCAACTACAAAATGTTATTCCCTGACCCCCTCTTATCATATTAACATCTTGCATATTGTTTCTAAGGTGGTCTATAGCCGAGCAGAAAGTACAACACATAGAACCTGACCCTGCTACCGAACTTCAGATAGATGAATTTAAAATCATATACATCGCTCTTCCGAACACATCTCCTTGTATTAGACTTGTTTTTCCATTCAAACGTTGAGTTATAAAAATATTTAAAGTGAAAAAAGTGATAGAATTGATTAGTAAAGGGTGAAAGAAAAAGAACTACATCTACAATTAGTGTAGTTAGTGATAGCCACACTAACGTGGCTAGAATTCTAAAGACTTCCGTAGCCTTTGTAAGAAAAAAAAATTCCCAGCTCCGTGCCCGAAGAAAAAGAAAGATTATTTCTAACATTCAAATAACTTCTTTGGGAGTAACAAACTTATATACATACCCATACATACACACACACACCATACATACATATATATATGTATATATACCCATGTGCATACATACATAAGCACGTATCCCTGCAGAAAAATTCAAGAATATCAAAAATTCACAACGTTATTATTCTCTGCATATTATATTATTTTCTTCGCTAAATCTATAAATTTAATTTTAATTTGAAAATCAAAGAGGAAAACCGTCAAGTTTTATTATGACATAGGCTAATTTACCTCTTGCATATCCTCTTATATAATATAAGTATGTAATTCATCTCTACGTTAATCAAAGACTATTAGTTATTAATCATTGTTATCAATCATATACAGTATTAAATTTTTATGAGGAATGTTGATGTTAATAATTTTAGTAGTAATGTGGATATTAAATAAGTATTAGTTGTAGTTAGGTATGAATATAAGATAATAACAATGATTAGTAAAATTAATAAAATAAAAAAAATTAAAAAATACAAAGGTCTTCTCCAATGTCCTCCGTCCATTTCGGTTTTCGAATGTCCTTAAAGCTCTTAAAAGAACTCTAAAGGTCCTTTTAGATCTGGTGGTCCTGTTAGTCCTTGACTCCTAAGGCGTAAAGTAAATTCTTCAGTCTACGGTCAGGTTCCCGATTTCTTTGGCGTATTTCAGTGCTTTTTCGTGGTCCGTAAAAAATAGCTCCTTGGACTTGTAGGTGACTCTTAGTCTTGCGGGATAAAGCAGGCCGTATCTCAAACCATGTACATTCTTCAGTATTCTTTTTGTCTCAGTGAACAGCGCTCTTTTCTTGAAGACTTCTGCCGGATAATCTCGGTAAATACTGAATCTCACACCTTCAAAAAGGAGCTGTCCGCCTTGAACAGTTTTCTTCATTATATCGTCAAATTCATGATCCAGTTGCACCTTTACGATGATTTGTCTTGGATGGGCTTCATCTTGTGTACGACGTCGCTGCGCTCTATGAGCTCGACCGAGTGAAGGTTTGTGATCCAATTTTAAGGCTTTTTGTAATAGGTCTGCCACAAAATCCCGAGTGCCCATTTCCTTCTCACTTCCTTCTTTCACCCCTACAATTCTTAGGTTCGTACGTCTTTGACGACCCTCCAAATCGGTACATTTATCATTTAATTTGATCACCATATCGGAGAGGCGTTGGTTTTCAGTAAGGAGTAGAGCTACAGTTTCCTCACTTGTCGCCGCCCATTTCTCAAGTTCGGTTATCGCTGTTCTATGTTGATCAAGTTCGTGACGAATGGGGGCCACATCCATATTGACATTCGCTTCCACCGAAACGAGCCTGGCTTCCAGCGTTTCCATCTGATCCTTGACTTCTTCCTCCGTCGTCCTTTTCCAGATTTGCAGTATTTGTTGAACGGTAGAAAGCATTTCTGCTTTAAAATCTACCTTGAAAGAGTAGAGATCCTCTTTAAATTTCTCTCCAAAATTCTCTCCAAAGGTTTTCAATTCGGCAACGAGAAAAGTTTTAAGATCCTCCATTTCGGACTTTTTCTGTTTTGTTTTCTTCGGAGGTTCTTCCTGGGGCGACGTTGTAACTGAGGCCGAGGCCTCTGTAGGGCCTTCCTCTTCCGGCTGCGATTTCCCTTTAGCGCCTTTTTTTTGTGTCACACGGGTGGGGGTACGTTGTAACGACATACCGTAGAGTAGCGCGCCTGATGACGTCACGCAGGCAGCCGTTCAGATCGCGATCGCTGCAGGTAAGACCCGATTTTCTCCCGTTTTTAGTTTCTTCGGCACGGAGCTAGTTGGCGCTGGACTCAAGCCTCCATAGTGCCACCGGAAGTCTCTTTTTGCCGTTCTTAAGCCATAATTAAGAAAACTCCTTTGAAACGAAGTCAGCTCCAAACTTGCTTCTATTGTTCCAAAAATAATCAATTCTGCATTCGGTTTCAGTTTTATTTTAAATAATTTCGTGAAAATTTCAAAAATTTCATACCAAAATGTTTGAATTTTTATACAAAAAACAAAAGAATGTGCTATAGTTGATTCTCGGATTAGGCATTTATCACAGATAGCAGAGGTATTTGGGTAAAATTTACTTAATTTAGCTTTTGAATAGTATAATCTATGTAAAATTTTAAATTGAAAGAGTATGTCTTACGTTAATCGAGCATTTATGCACATATAATAGGTGTTTATCCCAACTCTCTTTCGAGATTTTTATAGCTAGTTCCTGTTCCCATTCTCTTCTAATCCCATCCGATGATGGAATTTCTATGTTTAAAATGGAATTGTATAGGTATGATATTAAATTAGCTGATTCCGCTTTTATATTCATTATCCCATCTAATAGGTCAGGAGACATATTTTGATATTCTCGTGTATACTTTTTCAAATAGTCACGTATTTGAAAATATTTGAAATATTGATTACTATTCAGGTTGTATTTAAGTTGTAAATGGTGAAATGTTAAAAAAAATCATACATATCTCCAAACGTTTTAATTCCTACTCTTTCCCAATTTATAAAAGCTCTATCTATCATAGAAGGTTTAAACGAAGGGTTATTCATTATAGGTGACAGAAGTGATAGATTTCTTAATTTTAACGTTAATTTTATTTGTTTCCAAATTCTAATTGTAGTATGAATAATTGGATTTTTACTATATATTGTATTCTTCATTTTTGTTGGTGAGAGAAGGATCGCTCCTATATTAAAAGGGGAACAGTCCTCTCTATCCACTCCACCTGCTGAGCCGAATTGCCAACAGGTGAATCATATTTTTGACATTTGTGGCCCAATAATAATATAAAAAATTGGGGAGTGATAATCCACCAAATTCTTTAGGTTTACACAAATGTTTTCTTTGGATTCTGTGGAATTTATAGTCCCATATAAAGTTTGTAATATCAGCATCCAATTAAAAAAAAAAAAATTTTGGTAAGTATATCGGCTGGAATATTGACTGGAATAGATATAAAATTTGTGGTAAAAAGCTCATTTTTATAGCACTTATTCAGCCTATAAGAGACATCGGGAGAGTTTTCCAGAATTTAATCAGTGTGTATAGTTTACTGAGTAAGGGCATATAGTTTGCATTAAATAGAGATTTATATTTTCTAGTAATTTCAATTCCCAAATATTTAAATTTTTCTGAAGCGATTTTAAAAGGGAATTTTAACAGGTGTGTCGGTTCTTGAGGTTTAATCGTCATAATTTCACTTTTATTCCAATTTATTCTATATCCTGAAAAGGATCCAAATTCCTCTATTAAATTTAATATATTTGGTATACTAATTTGTGATTTTGTGATATATAGTAGTACATCATCTGCATATAAAGATATCTTATTATTTGAATATTTTGTATTGTACCCATGAATGTTCGGATGTATCCTAATACTTTCCGCTAACGGTTCTAGTACAAGAGCAAATAGCAGAGGTGTTAATGAACAACCCTGTCTATTTCCCCTTGATAACTGAAATTTCGAGGACAAAAGATTATTAGTTAATATTCTGTCAGTAGGCCTATCATATAATAATTTTACCCAAGCGATAAAATTCTCTCCCAGTTGAAATTTTTGCTGTACTTTAACCATATAATCCCATTCCACTTGATCAAATGCTTTTTCTGCGTCCAGTGAAATAATTGATGTCTTGTTCTTCGGTTTTATGTGAGTGCATTATATTAAACAGACGTCTCAGGTTATTGCTTGAGTATCTCTTGGGTATAAACCCTGTTTGATCCGGATTTATTAATTTAGTAACATAGTTACTTAATCTTCTAGCTAATGTTTTCGCTAATATTTTTTGATCTGTATTTAACAGCTCAATAGCTCTATAAGAACCCGGATCTTCTAAATCTTTACCTTTTTTAGGTATAAGTGTAATCGTTGATTCCGCTAATGTTTCTGGAAGTGTATGTTCTTTAAAAGCATATGTATACATTTTGTGTAGTCATGGAGTATTTATCTCGTAAAATCTTTTATAAAATTCATTACTAAAACCATCTAGTCCTGGTGTTTTTCCATTCTTAAAACAAATGTAGGTCCCTTGCAGTCCAAAACAGGTGAATTGATCATGGGGAACAAGGACATGGCGGACCAATTGAATAAGTACTTTGGTTCCATCTTAACCATATAACCATATAACCATATAACCATTACAGCACGGAAACAGGCCATCTCGGCCCTTCAAGTCCGTGCCGAACATTTTATTTTTTTATTTTTTAATTTAAAAAAAAAAAAAATACTTCCCCCTAGTCCCATCTACCTGCACTCAGACCATAATCCTTCATTCCTTTCCCATCCATATACCCATCCAATCTATTTTTAAAGGATAAAATCGAACCAGCCTCCACCACTTCCACTGGAAGCTCATTCCACACAGCTACCACTCTCTGAGTAAAGAAATTCCCCCTAATGTTACCCCTAAACTTCTGTCCCTTAATTCTCAAGTCATGTCCCCTTGTTTGAATCTTCCCTACTCTCAATGGAAAAAGCTTATCCACGTCAACTCTGTCTAACCCGCTCATAATTTTAAAGACCTCTATCAAGTCCCCTCTTAACCTTCTGCGCTCCAAAGAATAAAGACCTAACTTGTTCAACCTTTCTCTGTAACTTAGTTGCTGAAACCCAGGCAACATTCTAGTAAATCTCCTCTGTACTCTCTCTATTTTGTTGACATCCTTCCTATAATTAGGCAACCAAAATTGTACTCCATACTCCAGAATTGGCCTCACCAATGCCTTGTACAATTTTAACATTACATCCCAACTTCTATATTCAATGCTCTGATTTATAAAGGCCAGCACCCCAAAAGCTTTCTTTACCACCCTATCTACATGAGATTCCACCTTCAGGGAACTATGCACAGTTATTCCTAGATCCCTCTGTTCAACTGCATTCCTCAATTCTCTACCGTTTACCATGTACGTCCTATTTTGATTTGTCCTGCCGAGATGTAGTACCTCACATTTATCAGCATTAAACTCCATCTGCCATCTTTCAGCCCACTCTTCCAAATGGCCTAAATCTCTCTGTAGACTTTGAAAATCGACCATTATCCACCACACCACCTATCTTAGTATCATCTGCATACTTACTAATCCAATTTTCCACACCATCATCCAGATCATTGATGTACATGACAAACAACAGTGGACCCAACACAGACCCCTGAGGCACCCCACTAGTCACCGGCCTCCAACCTGACAAACAGCCATCCACCATTACTCTCTGGCATCTCCCATTCAGCCACTGTTGAATCCATCTTGCTACTCCACCATTAATACCCAACAATTTAATCTTCTTAACCAACCTTCCATGAGGAACCTTGTCAAAGGCCTTACTGAAGTCCATATAGACAACATCCCCTGCTTTACCCTCATCAATTTCCCTAGTAACCTCTTCGAAAAATTCTAGAAGATTAGTCAAACATGACCTTCCAGGCACTAATCCATGTTGACTGTTCCTAATCAGACCCTGCTTATCCAGATGCTTATATATATTATCTTTAAGTATCCTTTCCATTAATTTGCCCACCACTGACGTCAAACTAACAGGTCTATAATTGCTAGGTTTACTCTTGGAACCCTTTTTAAGCAACGGAACAACATGCGCAGTACGCCAATCCTCCGGCACTATTCCCGTTTCTAATGACATTTGAAATATTTCTGTCATAGCCCCTGCTATTTCTACACTAACTTCCCTCAATGTCCTCGGGAATATCCTGTCAGGACCTGGAGACTTATCCGTTTTCATATTTTTCAAAAGTGTCCGCACCTCCTCTTCTTTGAATCTCATAGTTTCCATTGCTACTCTGCTTGTTTACCTTACCTCACCTAATTCCATATCCTTCTCCTTGGTGAATACCGAAGAAAATAAATTGTTCAATATCTCCCCCATCTCTTTTGGCTCTGCAGATAGCTGTCCACTCTGACTCTCTAATGGACCAATTTTATTCCTTGTTATCCTTTTGCTATTAATATAGCTGTAGAAACCGTTTGGATTTACTTTCACCTTACTTGCCAAAGCAACCTCATATCTTCTTTTAACTTTTCTAATTTCTTTCTTAATATTCTTTTTACATTCTTTATAGTCCTCAAGCACCTCATTTACTCCATGCTGCCTATAATTATTATAGATCTCTCTCTTTTTCCGAACCAAGTGTCCAATTTCCCCTGAAAACCATGGCTCTTTCCAATTTTTACTATTTCCTTTCAACCGAACAGGGAGATAAAGATTCTGTACTCTTAAAATTTCACCTTTAAATGTCCTCCATTCCATAACAATATCCTTAGGTAGTGTTAACAATTCCCCTTTATCTGATTTAATCTTTAAAATCGTGTAATACTTTTCCCGTTTTTTCAGTTGTCGAGCCAGAAGTTTGTGTGGTTTATCCCCAAATTCAAAATGTTCCTGTTTTGTAATTTGAAATAATCTAATAACATTTGCTGATAATATTTTGTTTAATTTAAATTTCATTATTGTTATTTTATTATGTTTGTCTATAGTAGGCTCTTTAGCATTACCTAATTCCAATTCTCTAATTCGTTCTTCTAACTGCCTTTGTTCTTTCTTATTCCTTTTATTTAAAAAAGCTTGGTATGAGATTATAGATCCTCTAATAACTGCTTTGAATGATTCGAGTATAAACAATTCAAACAAGGCTTCACACTTCAGCCAATCATCAAATGGTAACACAAACACCTTGCAACATTATTAACAGTATTTACAATCCTTCTGCAGCAGGCCAATCCTGATAATGCATTTGCAACACCTTTGAGCTCTTCTGCAAAGTCCTCATACATTTTAACAATGGAGAGGACATCTGGATCAATCCCCATCCTGCATTTCAATCTAGGGTTCAGACTAACTGGCACCCTCACAGCCTGTAGCTTTTCACAGACAGAGACCAAGCAGGCCCTGCAAATGCAATGATCCTCCATTTTATAATAACTCTAATTTAGTCAATATTAACATGGCAGGGCAAAATTCTGCAAGGGCGCCTTGATGTAACGCTGAACCTTTGAAGTTTGACAGCGGATGCATGCCCTGTCCCAGTTGCTGACTTGCTTGCACAACCCGTGCCACATGAACTTGGCTGCCACCAGAGCCGTTGCCCGCATGGAAGAGTGAGCCAAACCATGAACCATGTTGAATATCCGACGGCGCCAAGCTGCGGGGATGATGGGTCTCGGCTGTCCGGTAGACAACGTCGCAAAGGAGCGTGGTGTCAGCGAGCTCGAATCGCACATCCTCCAACAACAGGCCTGAGATGGCGGTGCGGTAGGCGAGTATCTCCTCATCCTCACGCTGTGCAGCCGCCACCTGGGGCGAAAACGTGGATGGCATTGATGGCGGTGCAGGGCAACGCATCTGTGACCTGGTTGCTCTTGCCTGCGATGTGCTGAACGCAAGTCGTGTAGTCAGAGATGTAGGCCAAGTGACACTGCTGCCAGGATGACCAGGGATCAGACACCTTTGCAAAGGCAAACGTGAGTGGCTTGTGATCGGTGAAAGCTGTGAAACACCTGACTTCGAGGAAACATAGAAACATAGAAAATAGGTGCAGGAGTAGGCCATTCGGCCCTTCGAGCCCGCATCGCCATTCAATATGATCATGGCTGATCATCCAACTCTGTATCCTGTACCTGCCTTCTCTCCATACCCCCTGATCCATTTAGCCACAAGGGCCACATCTAACTCCCTCTTAAATATAGCCAATGAACTGGCCTCAACTACCTTCTGTGGCAGAGAATTCCTGAGATTCACCACTCTCTGTGTGAAAAATGTTTTTCTCATCTCGGTCCTAAATGATTTCCCCCTTATCCTTAAACTGTGACCCTTTGTTCTGGACTTCCCCAACATCAGGAACAATCTTCCTGCATCTAGCCTGTCCAACCCCTTAAGAATTTTGTAAGTTTCTATAAGATCCCCCCTCAACCTTCTAAATTCTAGCAAGTACAAGCCGAGTCTATCCAGTCTTTCTTCATATGAAAGTCCTGACATCCCAGGAATCAGTCTGGTGAACCTTCTCTGTACTCCCTCTATGGCAAGAATGTCTTTCCTCAGATTTGGAGATCAAAACTGTACGCAATACTCCAGGTGTGGTCTCACCAAGACTGCAGTAGAACCTCCCTGCTCCTATACTCAATCCTTTTGCTATGAATGCTAACATAGCATTCGCTTTCTTCACTGCCTGCTGCACCTGCATGCCTACTTTCAATGACTGGTGTACCATGACACCCAGGTCTCGTTGCATCACCCCTTTTCCTAATCGGCCACCATTCAGATAATAGTCTCCTTTCCTGTTTTTGCCACCAAAGTGGATAACCTCACATTTATCCACATTATACTGCATCTACCATGCATTTGCCCACTCACCCAGCCTATCCAAGTCACCTTGCAGCCTCCTAGCATCCTCCTCACAGCTAACACTGCCCCCAGCTTCGTGTCATCCGCAAACTTGGAGATGTTTCATTCAATTCCCTCGTCCAAATCATTAATATATATTGTAAATAGCTGGGATCCCAGCACTGAGCCTTGCGGTACCCCACTAGTCACTGCCTGCCATTCTGAAAAGGACCCGTTTACTCCTACTCTTTGCTTCCTGTCTGCCAGCCAGTTCTCTATCCACATCAATACTGAACCCCCAATACCGTGTGCTTTAATTTTGTATACTAATCTCTTACGTGGGACCTTGTCGAAAGCCAGATATAACACATCCACTGGTTCTCCCTTATCCACTCTACTAGTTACATCCTCGAAAAATTCTATAAGATTCGTCAGACATGATTTACCTTTCGTAAATCCATGCTGACTTTGTCCAATGATTTCACCACTTTCCAAATGTGCTGCTATCCCATCTTTAATAACTGACTCTAGCAGTTTCCCCACTACCGATGTTAGACTAACTAGTCTGTAATACCCCGTTTTCTCTCTCCCTCCCTTTTTTAAAAGTGGGGTTACATTAGCTACCCTCCAATCCTCAGGAACTACTCCAGAATCTAAAGAGTTTTGAAAAATTATCACTAATGCATCCACTATTTCTGGGGCTACTTCCTTAAGTACTCTGGGATGCAGCCTATCTGGCCCTGGGGATTTATCGGCCTTTAATCCATTCAATTTACCTAACACCACTTCCCGGCTAACCTGGATTTCACTCAGTTCCTCCATCTCATTTGACCCGCGGTCCTCTGCTATTTCCGGCAGATTATTTATGTCTTCCTAAGTGAAGACAGAAGCAAAGTAGTTATTCAATTGGTCTGCCATGTCCTTGTTCCCCATGATCAATTCACCTGTTTCTGACTGCAAGGGACCTACATTTGTTTTAACTAATCTTTTTCTCTTCACATATCTATAAAAACTTTTGCAGTCAGTTTTTATGTTCCCTGCCAGTTTTCTTTCATAATCTATTTTCCCTTTCCTAATTAAGCCCTTTGTCCTCTGCTGGACTCTGAATTTCTCCCAGTCCTCTGGTAGGCTGCTTTTTCTGGCTAATATGTATGCTTCATCTTTTGTTTTGATACTATCCCTGATTTCCCTTGTTATCCATGGATGCACTACCTTCCCTGATTTATTCTTTTGCCAAACTGGGATGAACAATTGTTGTAGTTCATCCATGCAGTCTTGAAATGCCTTCCATTGCACATCCACTGTCAACCCTTTAAGAATCAATTGCCAGTCTATCTTGGCCAATTCACGTCTCACATATCTATAAAAACATGCAGCTGCGGCTCGCCTGCAGTCCGTTTGTCTTTTCTTTTTTTGTTTTCTTTTGTCCCGTTGTTGCAGTTTGTTTTGGTTTATTTTAGTTGTGTATGTGTGGGGGGGTGGGAGAAGCATGTTTTTTGGCTCTTCCTTCGGGGGGGATGCGACCTTTCTTGCCGTATCCCCCGTCTTCGTCTCCGTCTGTGCTGAGGCGTATCGCGGAGCTGGCAGCCTCCATCTGGGACCGACCTCGGGGCTCGGGAGGCAGAGCCAGCCGGGACTTGCCAGCGCGGGGCTGGCCGACTTCGGGGCTGTGGTGGCGTTGTGACCCGACTTCCGACCCGACTTCGGAGCCTCGGAGGCTCGGCGAGGGCCAGTGGACGACATTGTCGGGAGCTCGCAGGTCACAGGTTGGTGACCTGTTTTTCCGTAGCTCCCGCAACAACAGCTGCGTCCGCTGGACTGGAGGGCGGCAGCTTCGGCAGCTTCGACCGCCCTGGGCCGCGGAGTTTGAACCGGCCCGTTCGGATTCAGCCGCGGGACTTACTTACCATCACCCGGCGGGGTCACAACATCGGAGGCCAGGATCGCCTCAGCGCAGAGGGAGAGCAAGGAGGGAAGAGACATGGACTTTGGGACTTTTTGCCTCCCGTCACAGTGAGGAGGTGCCTGGTGGACTCACTGTGGTGGATGTTAAACTGTGTTGAGTGTGTGTTTTTGTTATTTATTCTATGTTATGACTGCAGGCTAAACCATTTCGTTGCACTGAAAAGTGCAATGACAATAAATTGAATCAAAATCAACTCAAAATCAAAATCATACCCTCAAAGTTACCTTTCTTTAAGTTCAGAACCCTTGTTTCTGAATTAATTATGTCACTCTCCATCCTAATGAAGAACTCAACCATATTATGGTCACTCTTGCCCAAGTGGCCACGCACAACAAGACTGCTAACTAACCCTTCCTCATTACTCAATACCCAGTCTAGAATAGCCTGCTCTCTCGTTGGTTCCTCTACATGTTGGTTTAGAAAATTATCTCTTGTATTACTATTGGGCAATACATATTAAGAATATAATTTACTGGTTGGATAGTTCAACTCAACAGACAGAATCGATAAAAATGGAGAAAGAGGATTGTTATCCTTGTAATATAGGAACAATCCTCTTCTCCCCGAAAAAAATGAACAATACAATATGTAAGAAAAACCCAATTATACAAGATACAATAAGAATATGGAAACAAATAAAACTATCCTTAAAATTAAGAAACCTATCATTGTTAACACCGATAGCGAATAATCCTTTATTTAAACCATCTATGATGGATAAAATATATAATCAATGGGAAAGTTTAGGAATTAAAAGGATCGGGGATATGTATGAAATGGGAGATTTATTATCATTTCAACAATTACAATTAAAATTTAAACTGAAAAACACTCATTATTTTAAATATTTTCAGATTTGTAATTTTTTGAAGACATACATACAGGGATATCAAAAAATAACTCCTGATTTACTAGAAGAAGTAATGAATATAAAAGCTGATACACAAAAATTAATAGCATATTTATATAATAGTATCTTAAATATAGATTTACCTGTGACCGAGGTAATTAGAGAAGAGTGGGAACGGGAATTATTGATAAAAATTACGAAGGCTACATGGGAAAAGTATTTGACATACATTCACAGGTGTTCGATTAACGCAAGACATAATCTAATCCAATTTAAAATTTTACATAGATTATATTACTCAAAAAAAGATTAAATAAATTTTATCCAAATATATCGCCTGTTTGCGATAAATGTTTAACCCAAGAAGCAACTATAACACACTCTTTTGTTTCTTGTATAAAACTTCATGGATTTTGGAGTGATATTTTCAAAATATTTACAAAACTATTTAAGACAAAAATGGAACCCAATAATGAATTGATTATATTTGGGGTAATGGAAGACGGGAACAAATTGAGCTCATCTCAAAAGTCAATTTTTATTTATGGTTTAATAATAGCAAAAAAAATAATATTGAAATTTTGGAAAAATACTCCAATACCAACGCTCAAAATGTGGATTGCAAGTATGTTGGATACCGCACATCTTGAGGAAATGCGATTCCTCCTAATAGATAAATTTGACCAATTCATAACGAGTTGGTCTCCATTTGTCGTCTTTTTGGAAACGTATGGTGCAAAACAGGTGTAAAAGCTAATCCGTGACTGCGGATGGTCAAGATTATAAATGATCTCCTTCTATTTTCTTTTCTTCTCATCTTTTCTTTTATTCTCTCTCTTCTATTTTCTATGTCTCAACTTTCTTATTTCATTCTTTATTTTTCTTTTTCACACACTATATATCTCACATTTTTCTATTTTTCATTATCTAACTTTTTTCTTTTTCTTCTTTATTTCAAAAAAAAATTTAAATAAGAAGCTGTACATGAAAGGTATTATGAAAATATGATTGTATACAATTGTACTTACTTCTAATAAAATTTTTAAAAAAAATTTAAAAAAAATTATCTCGCATACATTCCAAGAAATCCTCTTCCTCAGCAACCCTGCCAATTTGATTCACCCAATCTATATGTAGATTGAAGTCACCCATTATAACTGTTTTACCTTTGTTGCACGTATTTCTAATTTCCTGTTTGATGCCATCCCCAACTCCACTACTACTGTTAGGTGGCCTGTACACAACTCCCACTAGCGTTTTCTGCCCCTTAGTGTTTCGCAGCTCTACCCATATCGATTCCACCTCCTCCAAGCTAATGTCCTTCCTTTCTATTGCGTTAATCTCCTCTCTAACCAGCAACGCTACACCACCTCCTTTTCCTTTCTGTCTATCCCTCCTGAATATTGAATATCCCTGGATGTTCAGCTCCCAGCCTTGGTCACCTTGGAGCCATGTCTCCGTGATCCCAACTATATCATAGTCATTAATAGCTATCTGCACATTCAACTCATCCACCTTATTACGAATGCTCCTTGCATTGAGACACAAAGCCTTCAGGCTTGTTTTTACAACACTCTTACCCCTTATACAATTATCTTGAAAAATGGCCCTTTTTGATTTTTGCCCTGGATTTGTCTGCCTGCCATTTTTACTTTTCACCTTGCTACCTATTGCTTCCACCCTCATTTTACACCCCTCTGTCTCTCTGCTCACACATTTAAGAAACCCACCACCTCTTATTCTCTGTTTATTATTTTTTTCTTCTTTCCCCCCTACATGTTGGGTCTGAGTGCTTCCCTTCTCTGCCTCCTACCTCACATACTGTCTACTAGCTTTCTCTATTTGAGTCCCTCCCCCCAACCATTCTAGTTTAAAGTCTCCCCAGTAGCCTTTGCAAATCTCCCCGCCAGGATATTGGTCCCCCTCGTGTTCAAGAGCAACCCGTCCTTTTCGTACAGGTCACACCTTCCCCAAAAGAGGTCCCAATGATCCAGGAACTTGAATCCCTGCCCTCTGCACCAGTCCTTCAGCCACGCATTTATCCTCCACCTCGCTCCATTCCTACTCTCACTGTCGCGTGGCACAGGCAGTAATCCTGAGATTGTTACCTTTGCGGTCCTTCTCCTTAGCTCTTCTCCTAACTCCCTAAATTCTCCTTTCAGGACCTCTTCTCTTTTTCTACCTATGTCATTGGTACCTATATGTACCACGACCTCGGGCTCCTCTCCCTCCCAATTCAGGATATGTTGGACATGTTCAGACACATCCCAGACCCTGGCACCAGGGAGGCAAACTACCATCCATGTCTCCTGACTGCGTCCACAGAATCGCCTATCTGACCCCCTAAGTATAGAGTCCCCTATTACTACTGCCCTCCTCTTCTTTTCCTTACCCTTCTTTTCCTTACCCTTCTGTACCGGAGGCCCGGCCGCTGTTGCTACCCCCAGGTAGGCTGTCCCCCCCAACAGTACTCAAACAGGAGTACTTATTGCCAAGGTGCACAGCCACCGGGGTACTCTCTAGTCCCTGCCTCCGCCCCTTGCCCCTCCTAACCGTGACCCACTTGTCTGCCTCCTGTGGTTTTGGAGTGACCACCTCTCTGTAACTCCTCTCATGACCTCCTCACTCTCCCTGACCAGACGGAGGTCATCGAGCTGCTGCTCCAGGTTCCTAATACGGTCCCTTAGGTGCCCCATCTCCATGCACCTGGCGCAGATGTGGACGTCTGGAGGGCTATCAGACTCCATGACCTCCCACATCTGACATCCAGAACAGTAAACTGCTCTGGGCCTCATACTCCCCCCTTACCCAGGATACAATACAAACTGCTGAAAGAAATCAGCAGGGATCTGACTCCCAATCAGCTCCTTCCTCTAGTCCGCTTCCACCAATCAGCGGCTTCCTCAAGCCCACTTGTTTTGAACTGTGAACTGTGAATGGAACGTTACAGATTTGGGTTCCTCCCACTGCAACCGCTCCTGGGCCTCTGTGAATCGAAGCCCCGCGATCGGGTTTTGTACTCACTGCCCGGACGTTACTCCTCCCACTGTGACCGCTCCTGGGCCTCTGGGAAGCCTACTGGGAAGTAGCAAAAATGCCAGATTGCCAGGTAGAGCGCAAGGAGCTCTCAGGCGAAAGCGCTTTACTTCTGCTCGGGGCGGGTCTCAGGTGGAGACTGACAAAGGCGAGGAGCTTCCAGCTTCAATCGATCAGTTGTTCCAGCACTCCACCCACGGCTGTGCTGGATGCGTCCACCGTGAGCGTGGTCGGCGAGTTGGCCCGTGGATGGATCAGCATAGTCGCCCTTGCCAGCACCTCTTTGGCGTGTTGAAAGCAGTCGTGGCTGCGACGTCCCAAACAAGCTCTCTTTGTTTGCTGGCCATGAACAGCAGTTGCATGATCCTGGCGGCTATTGGCACGAAACGGTGATAAAAATTTACCATGCCGACAAACTGTTGAGTCCCTTCACCATAGGGTTTTGGAATCTGGCGAATGGCCTCAACCTTGGACAGGAGCGGGACTACACCGTGCTGATCAATATGGTGGCCAAGGAAACTGATGGAAGGGAAGCTAAACTGACACTTAGCAAGGTTGATGGCCAGGCCATGCTCGTTGAGCCACTGGCAGAGCAGCCGGTGGTGCGCGCGGTGCTCCTTGTGAGAGCGGCTGGCGACGAGGATGTCGTCAAGGTGAATTAACAGGAAATCCAGCCCGCGGCCCACCATGTCCATGAACCGTTGGAAAGCCAGAGCGGCGTTCTTGAGGCCGGAAGGCATCCGCAGAAATCGAAGAGCCCAAAGGGGGTGATGATGGGGATGTCGTCCTGGTGAACGTGAATTTAATGGTACCAGGTCGATTTTGGAAAATGTCTTGGCACCGTCCAGAAGGGCCGTGAAGTCCTGGATGTGAAGGGTCGGCCGTTGTGACATCGTTGAGACGGCAGTAGTCCACACAGGGTCTCCAGCCCCCAGATTCTTTAGGGACCATGTAAAGCGGAGATGCCCACGGGCTGTCTGAGCGACGCACGATGCTCATTTCTGCCATTCTGCGGAACTCATCTTTGGTCAGTTGGAAGTTGTCAGGGGGGGCAGCCTACGTGCGTGTGCATGGAGTGGCGGTCCATTGGTGGGGATATGGTGCTTTACCCCATGCTTGGGGCTGGCTGTTGTGAACTGGGGGGTTAGGATGTTGGGAAATCGGCCAAGATCTGGGCGTATTCGTTATCGGAGGAGGTCACCAAGCCGAGATGAGGCGCAGTCAAGTCAGCGTTACGCAAGGCTATCGACTCGAACGTCTTAGAATGGACGATACGCTGTCCCTTCACGTCAACCAGCATGGAGTGTGCCCGGAGGAAATCGCCACCTAGCAGCGGTTGAGAGACGTCGGCGATAGTGAAAAGCCAGGTGAAGTGACAGGAGTCGAAAGTGAGTGGGATCGTAGGGACTCCATACGTCCTGATGTTGCTGCCGTTGACGGCGACCAGAGAAGGTCACCTCTTACCAGAACGTATATTGGCTGCCGATGGGGGCAAAATGCTGACCGCTCCTCCCATGTCCATGAGAAAACACCGCCCTGAATGACTACTGACAGCCGGCCGAGGCGTTTCCCGGATGCGCGCAGGGTGTTCGGCATTGGCGGGCCTTGGAACCCCACCTTTGGTGGTAGTAGCACCACGAACCTTTGCTGGCATCGCTCGTGGCCGGCTTCACTGCCATGCCTTCGGTGGATGCTGGGACCGGCTGCTTGACCCGCCGAGGCACCACCGCCACCCGGCTGATGGTGGTGCCACCTTACTGTTTGGCCTGCCACAGCACGTCCGCATGGGCAGCCACCCGGTGGGGGTTGGTGAAATCTTCGTTCCCGAGGAGCAGGCGAATGTCATCAGGCATATGTTCGAGGAAAACCTGTTCAAACAGGAGGCAGGGCTCATGGCCGTTCAAAAAGGTGAGCATTTTGATCATAAGCACGGACAGCTTGCGGTCGCAGAGGCCATTCATGTGAAGGTGTTTGGCTGCACTCTCGCCGCGGCTGAGACCAAAAGTGCGCAAAAAGAGCATTTTGAGGCCCTCCTACTTGCCTGCAGCTGGTGGCTGGCGAAGGTAATCGGTTAGGCGACCAGCGGTGACCTGATCCAGCGCACTGACCACGTAGTCTTTGTGTAGGAAGAAACTGCAGATGCTGGTTTAAACCGAAGATAGACACAAAATGCTGGAGTAACTCATCAGGACAGGCAACATCTCTGGAGAGAAGGAATGGGTTGAGACCCTTCTTCAGATAGAGTGGGGGTGTGGGGGGGGGAGGGGGAGATACAGAGATGAGGAAGTGTAACGTGTGAGAACGAGACATCAAAGGGGTTAGAGATCAAGGAAAATGTAGAATAAATCATTGTTAGCTAGGAGAAGGTAACAACAAAGCAAGCAGATAAAATGTAATCGGACAATTAGACTGGTCAGAGAACTGGGAAGGGGGAGAGAGGGAAAGCAAGGGCTACTTGTTCCTACCACTGGGGTGCAAGCTGCCCGAGCGAAAGATGAGGTGCTGTTCCTCCAATTTGCGCTCCAATTTTCTCCAGGACAGAAAGGTCAGTAGGGGAATGATGGAATTTGCTTGGGCAGCTTAAATTTCACCTATAAAATGAAATGTACTCTCAATTCATTGCTGAAACATACCATCATTTGCCAGCAGAATTTCAATTCATAATTTAACAGCCTAATGGGACTGAAGGATGATAAATCCCCTGGGCCTGATGGTCTGCATCCCAGGGTCCTCAGGGAGGTGGCTCTAGAAATAGTGGATGCATTGGTGATCATTTTCCAATGTTCAATAGATTCAGGATCAGTTCCTGTGGATTGGAGGATAGCTAATGTTATCCCACTTTTCAAGAAAGGAGCGAGAGAGAGAAAACGTTGAATTACAGACCAGTTAGCCTGACCGGTGGTGGGAAAGATGCTGGAGTCAATTATTAAAGATATGGCAGGATAGATTAGAGGGCTCGTCTAGGGAGGCTATTTGGGTGGAGCTGAGAAATGGGAAATGTGTAGCAACACTTTATAGGGGTGTATTATAGACCACCAAATGGGGAGCGAGAATTGGAAGAGCAAATATGTAAGGAGATAGCAGATATTAGTAGTAAGCACAAGGTAGTGATTGTGGGAGATTTCAATTTTCCACACATAGACTGGGAAACACATTCTGTAAAAGGGCTGGATGGTTTGGAGTTTGTAAAATGTGTGCAGGATAGTTTTTTGCAGCAATACATAGAGGTGCCTACTAGAGAAGGGGCAGTGCTGGACCTCCTGTTAGGAAATGAGACCGGGCAGGTGGCGGAGGTAAGCGTTGGGGAGCACTTCGAGTCCAGTGATCACAATACCATTAGTTTCAATATAATTATGGAGAGGGTCAGAACTGGACCTAGGGTTGAGATTTTTGATTGGAGAAAGGCTAACTTTGAGGAGATGCGAAAGGATTTATAAGGAGTGAATTGGGACATGTTGTTTTATGGGAAGGATGTAGAAGAGAAATGGAGGACAGTTAAAGGTGAAATTTTAAGAGTACAGAATCTTATGTACCTGTTCGGTTGAAAGGAAATAGTTAAAAATTGGAAAGAGCCATGGTTTTCAAGGGAAATTGGACACTTGGTTTGGAAAAAGAGAGAGATCTACAATAATTATAGGCAGCATGGAGTAAATGAGGTGCTTGAGGAGTATAAAGAATGTAAAAAGAATATTAAGAAAGAAATTAGAAAAGCTAAAAGAAGATACGAGGTTGCTTTGGGCAAGTAAGGTGAAAGTAAATCCAAAGGGTTTCTACAGCTATATTAATAGCAAAAGGATAACAAGGAATAAAATTGGTCCATTAGAGAGTCAGAGTGGACAGCTATCTGCAGAGCCAAAAGAGATGGGGGAGATATTGAACAATTTCTTTTCTTCGGTATTCACCAAGGAGAAGGATATGGAATTATGTGAGGTAAGGGAAACAAGCAGAGTAGCAATGGAAACTATGAGATTCAAACAAGAAGAGGTGCAGGCACTTTTGAAAAATATGAAAACGGATATGTCTCCAGGTCCTGACAGGATATTCCCTAGGACATTGAGGGAAGTTAGTGTAGAAATAGCAGGGGCTATGACAGAAATATTTGAAATGTCATTAGAAACGGGAATAGTGCCAGAGGATTGGCGTACTGCGCATGTTGTTCCGTTGTTTAAAAAGGGTTCTAAGAGTAAATGTAGCAATTATAGACCTGTTAGTTTGACGTCAGTGGTGGGCAAATTAATGGAAAGGATACTTAGAGATAATATATATAAGCATCTGGATAAGCAGGGTCTGATTAGGAACAGTCAACATGGATTTGTGCCTGGAAGGTCATCTTTGACTAATCTTCTTGAATTTTTCGAAGAGGTTACTAGGGAAATTGATGAGGGTAAAGCAGTGGATGTTGTCTATATGGACTTCAGTAAGGCCTTTGACAAGGTTCCTCGTGGAAGGTTGGTTAAGAAGATTCAATTGTTGGTTTTTAATGGTGGAGTAGCAAGATGGATCAACAATGGCTGAATGGGAGATGCCATGGATGGCTGTTTGTCAGGTTGGAGGCCGGTGACTAGTGGGGTGCCTCAGGGGTCTGTGTTGGGTCCACTGTTGTTTGTCATGTACATCAATGATCTGGATGATGGTGTGGAAAATTGGATTAGTAAGTATGCAGATGATACTAAGATAGGTGGTGTGGTGGATAATGAAGTAGATTTTCAAAGTCTACAGAGAGATTTAGGCCATTTGGAAGAGTGGGCTGAAAGATGGCAGATGGAGTTTAATGCTGATAAATGTGAGGTACTACATCTCGGCAGGACAAATCAAAATAGGACGTACATGGTAAATGGTAGAGAATTGAGGAATGCAGTTGAACAGAGGGATCTAGGAATAACTGTGCATAGTTCCCTGAAGGTGGAATCTCATGTAGATAGGGTGGTAAAGAAAGCTTTTGGGGTGCTGGCCTTTATAAATCAGAGCATTGAATATAGAAGTTGGGATGTAATGTTAAAATTGTATAAGGCATTGGTGAGGCCAATTCTGGAGTATGGAGTACAATTTTGGTCGCCTAATTATAGGAAGGATGTCAACAAAATAGAGAGAGTACAGAGGAGATTTACTAGAATGTTGCCTGGGTTTCAGCAACTAAGTTACAGAGAAAGGTTGAACAAGTGAGGTCTTTATTCTTAGGAGCGCAGAAGGTTAAGAGGGGACTTGATAGAGGTCTTTAAAATTATGAGCGGGTTAGAAATAGTTGACGTGGATAAGCTTTTTCCATTGAGAGTAGGGAAGATTCAAACAAGGGGACATGACTTGAGAATTAAGGGACAGAAGTTTAGGGGTAACATTAGGGGGAACTTCTTTACTCAGAGAGTGGTAGCTGTGTGGAATGAGCTTCCAGTGGAAGTGGTGGCTGGTTCGATTTTATCCTTTAAAAATAGATTGGATGGGTATATGGACGGGAAAGGAATGGAGGGTTATGGTCTGAGTGCAGGTAGATGGGACTAGGGGGAAGTATTTCTTTTTTTTTTTTAATAAAAAATTTTTTTTTAATGTTCGGCACGGACTTGAAGGGCCGAGATGGCCTGTTTCCGTGCTGTAATGGTTATATGGTTATATGGTATTAATGGGACATTTGGATAGCAGTAAAAGGATTAGTCCAAGCCAACATGGATTTATGAAAGGGAAATTATGCTTGACTAATCTTCTGGAATTTTTTGAGGATGTGACAAGTAAAATGGAAGAAGGGACGCCAGTGGATGTAGTGTATCTAGACTTTCAGAAAGCCTTTGATAAGGTCCCGCACGGGAGACTGGTGACTAAAATTAGAGCACATGGTATTGGGGGTAGGGTGTTGACATGGATAGAAAATTGGTTGGCAGACCGGAAGCAAAGAGTAGGAGTGAACGGGTCCTTTTCAGAATGGCAGGCAGTGGCGAGTGTAGTGCCGCAAGGCTCGGTGTTGAGGCCGCAACTATTTACCATATATATTAATGATTTGGAAGATGGAATTAGGAGCAACACTAGCAAGTTTGCAAATGACACAAAGCTGGGTGGCAGTGTGAACTGTGAAGAGGATGTTAGGAGGTTGCAGGGTGACCTGGACAGGTTGAGTGAGTGGGCAGATGCGTGGCAGATGCAGTATAATATAGATAAATGTGAGGTTATCCACTTTGGCGGCAAAAACAAGGGGAAGATTATTATCTCAATGGGGTTAGGTTAGGTAAGGGGGAGGTACAGCGAGACCTGGGTGTCCTTGTACCTGGGTGTCACTGAAAGTTGGTGTGCAGGTACAGCAGGCAGTGAAGAAAGCTAATGGAATGTTGGCCTTCATAACAAGATGATTTCAGTATAGGAGTAAAGAGGTTCTTCTGCAGTTGTACAGGGCTCTGGTGAGACCACATCTGGAGTATTGTGTACAGTTTTGGTCTCCTAATTTGAGGAAGGACATCCTTGTGATTGAGGCAGTGCAGCGTAGGTTCACGAGATTGATCCCTGGGATGGTGGGACTGTCATATGAGGAAAGATTGAAAAGTCTAGGCTTGTATTCACTGGAGTTTAGAAGGATGAGGGGGGATCTTATAGAAACATATAAAATTATAAAAGGACTGGACAAGCTAGATGCAGGAAAAATGTTCCCAATGTTGGGCGAGTCCAGAACCAGGGGCCACAGTCTTAGAATAAAGGGGAGGTCATTTAAGACTGTGAGATAAAACTTTTTCACCCAGAGAGTTGGGAATTTATGGAATTCCTGCCACAGAGGGCAGTGGAGGCCGTCACTGGATGGATTTAAGAGAGAGTTAGATAGAGCTCTAGGGGCTAGTGGAGTCAAGGGATATGGGGAGAAGGCAGGCACGGGTTATTGATAGGGGACGATCAGCCATGATCACAATGAATGGCGGTACTGGCTCGAAGGGCCGAATGGCCTCCTCCTGCACCTATTTTCTATGTTTCTATGTAACAATGCTTTAGGCTCTGTTAGAAACATTTCCACAGTGATAGTAACTTGAAACAATTCAATCCAGTATTGTTCTGTCCTCTTCCTTGATACTATTTGTAGAGTGAAGCATAATTCTGATATAAAGGTGATATGTTGTATTTTAATCTGTTTTGAGGTTTGTATTCTATGATTCTATCATCTTACTGTGAAAGATAATAATCAGTTATTATTAAACAACAACAAAATAAACTACTCCAAATATCTGCACAGGTTTAAAAAAAAATTAAAACGGTATCATTTTGAACTGTATTTGTTGTAGTGCTGCTGTAATCATGAGTTGTCACCATTAATGTTCTTTGAGTCTGACTCTAACCTGCAGCCAGTGGATCAAGTGGAGTTATCTCCCTCCAGAATATCTGCTCACATGTGCATAAACTTCTTGTCATCACTGATCTTATGACAAATAATTATGCTGATATTATGGGCTTTATGTAGCGATGTTACAAAACCTACCTTCAGCGGCGCTGCAGTTCTGCCACTGGCCGTGTGCGCGACTTTGGCACCTTTTGGGGGGGGGCCGGCGGGATTAAAATGCAGGTTTGTATCGCTTGTCGGAGAGGGATTTCCTCGGGCTGCTGTCGATGAAGAAAAATCGATCGGACTTCCGTTCCCGGTTTTTTTTTATAACAAATTTGGTGGACAATTTAATAGTTGGATTAAAGTAAAAAGCAACTTCGAACGCCCTCAACGCCTACAACATGACGGATCGTAATATCAGGACAAAACAAAAGGTAAGTCGTGTATTTCACATATAATCTTGCTTCTTGGGGTGGCTTTAATCTGATTTTACGACGCGAAAATGTTATTTGGGCCCCATACGAACCGGACATGTCTTTCCTGCCGATATGGGGTTAAAATACACGACAACGGCAACGTTCCAATTGATCGCATTCCAGAAACACCCACTCGCAAGATGATTTAAATCCTAATTTTTTTTGGACAATCATGTCATAAGAGCATCTAAATCGTCTATATTTTGTGTAATTGTCTATCCATAGTCAATATTTTTACACTAAATATTCACAACAGTTTTAGTCACATGTATTGTGCAAAAAATAATAATTTTGATTATGTTGAGATTGGATGTTTCTAGATTAATTTATGGGAATTAAACATTAAATTCCTTCCATCTGGCATATAAGTTCATGACGGTGAGATTTAAAAATCATGTTATATTGTGAATTCTTGTGTGAATGGGATTAGTTTGTTATTTGGATACTTAGGCTATTAAAAAAATTATAATTTTCTTAAGAAATGGATAGATGTTTAGATCTAGTAATTGAATTTAGATTAATTTAATTGATTAGATGAATTTAATTGATTTGATGAAACTGATGAATATGAATTTTTTGTTGGGTATTTACTATTTGTTTTAGCGTTTAACTTTATCATTTCTACCTTTTTTCTAAAACTGCAAATAATAACTTGTTTCTGTTAATGCTGTTCAGTGGTTTTTTTCCTTTACAGTTTAAACAGATGTCTCCGAAAAAGAAATGCAAAATTGTCAATCCAAATGTCCAGCAAAAGGGACTAATTTAGACAGCATTCGCAGAGATTATCCAAATTTGGACTACTCCAAATGTGATGATCTACAGGACATTCTTAATGGGAAAGTAGTGGGCAGAAAGACATGTCATGCGTGGTTTGAAAAGCAAAAAATTTTGTTTACAATGTCAAAATCGAAAAGTTAGGGAAAAACAAGGTGTACAAAGTTGCTTATTGGTTACAATCTGAGGAGTATGGCTACTGATTATGATATGCCAATGTACCAGCTAGCAACAGATCTTCTCCATAAAGACTTGGTCTATTGCTAGAAATTGTAATTTATTTACCTATCCGTTATGGACTTACAGCATATAATACAATAATATTAAAGTTCTGATCTTGAGAATATCACATTTTTGAATTTTCAAGGCAGTCTGGGTGTTTATTACTATTTCCGTCACAGCGGTCAATTTTGTAATTAGCTACAATTAGGTAACTAACTAATTATATGCTTTAATTTCAGGTCATCCAAGTAAGATGTTTTATATTTGTTTCAGAATGCTTCAACCTATAATAACTGAAAATGTCATTCAGTTCTCTTAATTTTTAAGAAAGTTATGGGCTTTTGACTGTCCTCGATCACAGCTTTTGTGTTAAGTCAATGGAAAAGCAATAGGGAACAAGATGCTAATTTCTGAGTATGAAAATGGCCATAACTTTTTTAATACTGAAGATATGAAAGTGACATATCTTGGCCACAGAGCCCCGAGAGCCGTTGGAGAGTTCGCAGAGGGAGGAGCTACACCCGAGCGGTAGGAGATAAACTCAAGCGCGGGGCTTGCTTCTTACAGACGCCCGAGAGCCGTTGGAGAGGTCGCAGAGGGAGGAGCTACACCCGAGCGGTAGGAGATTAACTCGAGCGCGGGGCTTGCTTCTTACAGAGGCCCGAGAGCCGTTGGAGAGGTCGCAGAGGGAGGAGGAACCGAAATCTGTAACGTTCCAAGTTCCATTCACATTTCAAAACAAGTGGGCTTGAGGAAGCCGCTGATTGGTGGAAGCAGACAAAAGGGAGCAGCTGATTAGGAGTCGGATCCTTGCTGATTGTATTGTATTGTACATTGTATTGTACTGTACTTTGTATTGTACTGTACTTTGTATTGTATCCTAGGTAAGAGGGGAGTATGAGTGCCAGGGCAGTTTACTGTTCTGGATGTCAGATGTGGGAGGTCAAGGAATCTGCTAGCCTTCCAGACGTCCACATCTGCGCCAGGTGCGTCGAGATGGGGCTCCTAAGGGACCGTATTAGGAACCTGGAGCAGCAGCTCGATGACCTCCGTCTGGTCAGGGAGAGCGAGGAAGCCATTGAGAGGAGTTACAGAGAGGTGGTCACTCCAAGACCACAGGAGGCAGGCAAGTGTGTCACGGTTAGGAGGGGCAAGGGGCACAGGCAGGGACTAGAGAGTACCCCGGTGGCTGTACACCTTGACAATAAGTATTCCTGTTTGAGTACTGTTGGGGGTGACAGCCTACCTGGGGGTAGCAACAGCGGCCGGGCCTCCGGTACAGAGACCGGTCCTGTTGCTCAGAAGGGTAAAGAAAAGAAGAGGAGGGCAAAAGTAATAGAGGACTCTATAGTTAGGGGGTCAGATAGGCGATTCTGTGGACGCAGTCAGGAGACACGGATGGTAGTTTGCCTCCCTGGTGCCAGGGTCTGGGATGTGTCTGAACGTGTCCAAGATATCCTGAAATGGGAGGGAGAGGAGCCCGAGGTCATGGTACATATAGGTACCAATGACATAGGTAGAAAAAGAGACGAGGTCCTGAAAGGAGAATTTAGGGAGTTAGGAGGAGAGTTAAAAAGAAGGACAGCAAAGGTAACAACCTCGGGCTTACTGCCTGTACCACGCGACAGTAAGAGTAGGAATGGAGCGAGGTGGAGGATAAATGTGTGGCTGAAGGACTGGTGCAGAAGGCAGGGATTCAAGTTTCTGGATCATTGGGACCTCTTTTGTGGAAGGTGCGACCTGTACAAAAAGGATGGGTTGCACTTGAACCCGAGGGGGACCAATATCCTTGCGGGGAGATTTGCAAAGGCTACTGCGGAGACTTTAAACTAGAACGGTTGGGGGGAGGGACTCAAATAGAGAAAGCTAGTAGACAGTGTGTGAGGCAGGAGGCAGAGAAGGGAAGCACTCAGACCCAACAAGTAGGGGGGAAAGAAGAAAACAATAATAAACAGAGAATAAGAGGTGGTGGGGTTCTTAAATGTGTGAGCAGAGAGACAGAGGGGTGTAAAATGGTAAAAGCAATAGGTAGCAAGGTAAAAAGTAAAAGTGCCAGGCAGACAAATCCAGGGCAAAAATCAAACAGGGCCACTTTTCAACAAAATTGTATAAGGGTAAGAGCGTTGTAAAAACAAGCCTGAAGGCTTTGTGTCTCAATGTAAGGAGCATTCGTAATAAGGTAGATGAGTTGAATGTGCAGATAGCTATTAATGATTATGATATAGTTGGAATCACGGAGACATGGCTCCAGGGAGACCAAGGCTGGGAGCTGAACATCCAGGGATATTCAATATTCAGGAGGGATAGACAGAAAGGAAAAGGAGGTGGGGTAGCGTTGCTGGTTAGAGAGGAGATTAACGCAATGGAAAGGAAGGACATTAGCTTGGAGGATGTGGAATCGATATGGGTAGAGCTGCGAAACACTAAGGGGCAGAAAACGCTAGTGGGTGTTGTGTACAGGCCACCTAACAGTAGTAGTGAAGTTGGGGATGGCATCAAACAGGAAATTAGAAATGCGTGCAACAAAGGTAAAACAGTTATAATGGGTGACTTCAATCTACATATAGATTGGGTGAATCAAATTGGCAGGGGTGCTGAGGAAGAGGATTTCTTGGAATGTATGCGGGATAGTTTTCTAAACCAACATGTCGAACCAACGAGAGAGCAGGCTATTCTAGACTGGGTATTGAGTAATGAGGAAGGGTTAGTTAACAGTCTTGTTGTACGTGGTCCCTTGGGCAAGAGTGACCATAATATGGTTGAGTTCTTCATTAGGATGGAGAGTGACATGGTTAATTCAGAAACAATGGTTCTGAACTTAAAGAAAGGTAACTTTGAGGGTATGAGACGTGAATTGGCCAAGATTGACTGGCGATTAATTCTTAAAGGGTTGACGGTGGATATGCAATGGAAGGCATTTAAAGACTGCATGGATGAACTACAAAAATTGTTCATTCCAGTTTGGCAAAATAATAAATCAGGGAAGGTAGTGCATCCGTGGATAACAAGGGAAATCAGGGATAGCATCAAAGCAAAAGATGAAGCGTACAAATTAGCCAGAAAAAGCAGCCGACCAGAGGAATGGGAGAAATCAGAGACCAGCAGAGGAGGACAAAGGGATTAATTAGGAAAGGGAAAATAGATTATGAAAGAAAACTGGCAGGGAACATTAAAACTGACTGCAAAAGTTTTTATAGATATGTGAAGAGAAAGAGATTAGTTAAAACAAATGTAGGTCCCTTGCAGTCCAAAACAGGTGAATTGATCATGGGGAACAAGGACATGGCGGACCAATTGAATAAGTACTTTGGTTCCGTCTTAACCATATAACCATATAACCATATAACCATTACAGCACAGAAACAGGCCATCTCGGCCCTTCAAGCCCGTGCCGAACATTTTTTTTATTTTTTTTTTATTTTTTTTAAATAAATACTTCCCCCTAGTCCCATCTACCTGCACTCAGACCATAACCCTTCATTCCTTTCCCTTCCATATACCCATCCAATCTATTTTTAAAGGATAAAATCGAACCAGCCTCCACCACTTCCACTGGAAGCTCATTCCACACCGCTACCACTCTCTGAGTAAAGAAGTTCCCCCTAATGTTACCCCTAAATTTCTGTCCCTTAATTCTCAAGTCATGTCCCCTTGTTTGAATCTTCCCTACTCTCAATGGAAAAAGCTTATCCACGTCAATTCTGTCTAACCCGCTCATAATTTTAAAGACCTCTATCAAGTCCCCTCTTAACCTTCTGCGCTCCAAAGAATAAAGACCTAACTTGTTCAACCTTTCTCTGTAACTTAGTTGCTGAAACCCAGGCAACATTCTAGTAAATCTCCTCTGTACTCTCTCTATTTCGTTGACATCCTTCCTATAATTAGGCGACCAAAATTGTACTCCATACTCCAGAATTGGCCTCACCAATGCCTTGTACAATTTTAAGATTACATCCCAACTTCTATATTCAATGCTCTGATTTATAAAGGCCAGCACCCCAAAGGCTTTCTTTACCATCCTATCTACATGAGATTCCACCTTCAGGGAACTATGCACAGTTATTCCTAGATCCCTCTGTTCAACTGCATTCCTCAATTCTCTACCATTTACCATGTACGTCCTATTTTGATTTGTCCTGCCGAGATGTAGTACCTCACATTTATCAGCATTAAACTCCATCTGCCATCTTTCAGCCCACTGTTCCAAATGGCCTAAATCTCTCTGTAGACTTTCAAAATCTACTTCATTATCCACCACACCACCAATCTTAGTATCATCTGCATACTTACTAATCCAATTTTCCACACCATCATCCAGATCATTGATGTACATGACAAACAACAGTGGACCCAACACAGACCCCTGAGGCACCCCACTAGTCACCGGCCTCCAACCTGACAAACAGCCATCCACCATTACTCTCTGGCATCTCCCATTCAGCCACTGTTGAATCCATCTTGCTACTCCACCATTAATACTCAACAATTGAATCTTCTTAACCAACCTTCCATGAGGAACCTTGTCAAAGGCCTTACTGAAGTCCATATAGACAACATCCACTGCTTTACCCTCATCAATTTCCCTAGTAACCTCTTCGAAAAATTCTAGAAGATTAGTCAAACATGACCTTCCAGGCACAAATCCATGTTGACTGTTCCTAATCAGACCCTGCTTATCCAGATGCTTATATATATAATCTTTAAGTATCCTTTCCATTAATTTGCCCACCACTGACTTCAAACTAACAGGTCTATAATTGCTAGGTTTACTCTTAGAACCCTTTTTAAACAACGGAACAACATGCGCAGTACGCCAATCCTCCGGCACTATTCCCGTTTCTAATGACATTTGAAATATTTCTGTCATAGCCCCTGCTATTTCTACACTAACTTCCCTCAATGTCCTCGGGAATATCCTGTCAGGACCTGGAGACTTGTCCGTTTTCATCTTTTTCAAAAGTGTCCGCACCTCCTCTTCATTGAATCTCATAGTTTCCATTGCTACTCTGCTTGTTTCCCTTACCTCACATAATTCCATATCCTTCTCCTTGGTGAATACCGAAGAAAATAAATTGTTCAGTATCTTTCCCATCTCTTTTGGCTCTGCAGATAGCTGTCCACTCTGACTCTCTAATGGACCAATTTTATTCCTTGTTATCCTTTTGCTATTAATATAGCTGTAGAAACCCTTTGGATTTACTTTCACCTTACTTGCCAAAGCAACCTCATATCTTCTTTTAGCTTTTCTAATTTCTTTCTTAATATTCTTTTTACATTCTTTATACTCCTCAAGCACCTCATTTACTCCATGCTGCCTATAATTATTGTAGATCTCTCTCTTTTTCCGAACCAAGTGTCCAATTTCCCATGAAAACCATGGCTCTTTCCAATTTTTACTATTTCCTTTCATCCGAACAGGTACATAAAGATTCTGTACTCTTAAAATGTCACCTTTAAATGTCCTCCATTTCTCTTCTACATCCTTCCCATAAAACATGTCCCAATTCACTCCTTTTAAATCCTTTCGCATCTCCTCAAAGTTAGCCTTTCTCCAATCAAAAATCTCAACCCTCAATAATATCATATTTGTATAATATTATCTTAAATGTACAAATACCACCTACGGAGGGTATCAGAAGAGACTGGGAACAAGAGTTAGCTATTAAAATTTCAAAGGAAAGTTGGAATGAATACTTATTAAACGTGCATAAATGCTTGATTAATGTAAGACACACTTTAATACAATTTAAAATTTTACATAGATTATATTATTCGAAAACTAAAATTCATAAAATTTTCCCAAACGTATCATCTATTTGTGATAAATGTCAATCCCAAGAAGCAACTATAGCGCACTCATTTGTCTTCTGTACAAAAATTCAAAAATTTTGGAATGAAATTTTTGAAATTTTTACAAAGTTATTTAAAACAAGACTGATACCCAAAGCAGAATGGATTATCTTCGGAATAACGGAAGATGATCCAGAACTAAATGTGTTTCAAAAGAAATTAATGGACTATGGGTTAATAACTGGAAAAAAGCTAATTCTAAAATTTTGGAAGAAGGCTCCAATACCAACTATAAATATGTGGATTTCAAATATGTTTGAAACATTACACCTAGAAGAGATAAGACTCCTCCTAGCAGGTAAACCAGATCACTTCCACCTGACGTGGTCTGCATTTATAGAATTATTACAAACATAGGGTGCAAAAGTACTTAAAAAAAATAAAAAATTGAGGTCAGGTAAGGGGGGATGATAGTTGAAGAGTTGGTATGTCCTATTTACGTGATGCTCAAAAAAAAACATTTGTTCCTCTTTTTTTCTCTTTCTCTTTTCTTTTCTTAGGGCCTATTTCTTAACTCTTTTTCTTTTTGTTTTTAATTTCGCTCTTATAGGGTCTTCGTCCTTTTTTGTTGTTACATTTTCTACACTTTTCTACACTTGCACTTTTTCCTTCACTTTCTTCTTTCTTTCAATCTTTTCTTTTTCTAGTGTAAAAAAATAAAATAAAGGGAGTACATTAATTGTAAGAAGATATAAATGACGAGTATTAATGTATGTGGTTGTAATGTAATGTACTTCTAATAAATAAAAATTAAAAAATAAAAAATAAAAAAAAAATCTCAACCCTAGGTCCAGTTCTGACCCTCTCCATAATTATATTGAAACTAATGGTATTGTGATCACTCGACCCGAAGTGCTCCCCAACGCTTACCTCCGCCACCTGCGCGGTCTCATTTCCTAACAGGAGGTCCAGCACTGCCCCTTCTCTAGTAGGTACCTCTATGTATTGCTGCAAAAAACTATCCTGCACACATTTTACAAACTCCAAACCATCCAGCCCTTTTACAGAATGTGTTTCCCAGTCTATGTGTGGAAAATTGAAATCTCCCACAATCACTACCTTGTGCTTACTACTAATATCTGCTATCTCCTTACATATTTGCTCTTCCAATTCTCGCTCCCCATTTGGCGGTCTATAATACACCCCTATAAGTGTTGCTACACCTTTCCCATTTCTCAGCTCCACCCAAATAGCCTCCCTAGACGAGCCCTCTAATTTATCCTGCCAAAGTACTGCTGTAATATCTTCCTTGACAAGCAATGCAACACCCCCACCTCTTGCCCCTCCAATTCTATCACCCCTGAAGCAACGAAATCCTGGAATATTTATTTGCCAATCACAGCCCTCCTGCAACCATGTTTCACTGATCGCCACAACATCATACTTCCAGGTGTCAATCCAGACTCTAAGCTCATCCACCTTTCTTACAATGCTCCTAGCATTAAAATATACACATTTAAGAAACCCACCACCATTTATTCTCTGTTTATTATCTTTTTCTTCTTTCTCCCCTACATTTTGGATCCGAGTGCTTCCCTTCTCTGCCTCCTGCCTCCCACATTTTCTACCATCTTTCTCTATTTGAGTCCCTCCCCCCAACCGTTCTAGTTTAAAGTCTCCCCAGTAGCCTTTGCAAATCTCCCCGCCAGGATATTGGTTCCCCTCGGGTTCAAGTGCAACCCGTCCTTTCTGTACAGGTCACACCTTCCCCAAAAGAGGTCCCAATGATCCAGAAATTTGAATCCCTGCTCGCTGCACCAGTTCCTCAGCCACGTCTTTATCCTCCACCTCATTTCGTTCCTGCTCTCACTGTCGCGTGGCACAGGTAGTAATCCTGAGATTGTTACATTTGCGGACGTTCTCCTTAACTCTCCTCCCAACTCCCTAAATTCTCCTTTCAGGACCTCTTCTCTTTTTCTGCCTATGTCATTGGTACCTATATGTACCACAACCTCAGGCTCCTCTCCCTCCGATTTCAGGATCTCTGGGACACGTTCAGACACATCCCTGACCCTGGCACCAGGGAGGCACACTACCATCCGGGTCTCCTGACTGCGTCCACAGAATCGCCTATCCGACCCCCTAACCATAGAGTCCCCTATTACTATTGCCCTCCTCTTCTTTTCCCTACCATTCTGAGTAATAGGGCCAGTCTCTGTGCCGGAGGCCCGGCCGCTGTCTCTACCCCCAGAAAGGCTGTCCCCCGCAACAGTACTCAAACAGGAGTACTTATTTTCTAGGTGTACAGCCACTGGGGTACTCACTAGTCCCTGCCTCTGCCCCTTGCCCTTCCTAACTGTGACCCACTTGTCTGCCTCCCGTGGTCTTGGAGTGGCCACCTCCATATAACTCCTTTCTATGACCTCCTCACTCTCCCTGATCAGACAGAGGTCATCGAGCTGTTGCTCCAGGTTCCTAACACGGTCCCTTAGGAACCCCATCTCTACGCACCTGACACAGATGTGGACGTCTGGAGGGGTATCAGACTCCATGACCTCCCACATCTGACATCCAGAACAGTAAACTGCCCTGGCCCTCATTCTCCCCCCTTACCCTGGATACAATATAAAGCCTTACCCTGGATACAATACAAACTGGTGGAGGAAATCAGCAGGGATCTGACTCCCAATCAGCTGCTTCCTCTTAGTCCTCTTCCACCAATCAGCTGCTTCCTCACTTATAGGAACCCTGAATGGAACGTTGCAGTTTTGGCACTCCTGCAACGGTCCCTGGGCGTCTGGAAAGCAAAGCCCTGCGCTGTTTAACTACTCACTACCGGGACGCTGCTCCTCCTCCTGCAATGGTCCCTGGGCGTCTGGAAAGCAAAGCCCCGTGCTGTTTAACTACTCACTACCCGGACGCTGCTCCACCTCCTGCAACGGTCCCTGGGCGTCTTCACTAAGGAAGACATAAATAATCTGCCGGAAATAGCAGGGGACCGCGGGTCAAAGGAGATGGAGGAACTGAGTGAAATCCAGGTGAGCCTGGAAGTGGTGTTAGGCAAATTGAATGGATTAAAGGCTGATAAATCCCCAGGGCCAGATAGGCTGCATCCCAGAGTACTTAAGGAAGTAGCTCCAGAAATAGTGGATGCGTTAGTGATAATTTTTCAAAACTCTTTAGATTCTGGAGTAGTTCCTGAGGATTGGAGGGTAGCTAATGTAACCCCACTTTTTAAAAAGGGAGGGAGAGAGAAAACGGGGAATTACAGACCAGTTAGTCTAACATCGGTAGTGGGGAAACTGCTAGAGTCAGTTATTAAAGATGGGATAGCAGCACATTTGAAAAGTGGTGAAATTATTGGACAAAGTCAGCATGGATTTACGAAAGGTAAATCATGTCTGACGAATCTTATAGAATTTTTCGAGGATGTAACTAGTAGAATGGATAGGGGAGAACCAGTGGATGTGTTATATCTGGACTTTCAGAAGGCTTTCGAAGAGGGACTTCCGGTGGCGCTATGGAGGCTTGAGTCCAGCGCCAACTAGCTCCGTGCCGAAGAAAATTAAAAACGGGAGAAATCGGGTCTTACCTGCAGCGATCTCGATCTGAACGGCTGCCTGCGGGACGTCAACAAGCGCGCTACTTCACGGTATGTCACTACAACGTACCCCCACCCGTGTGACACAAAAAAAAGCCGCTAAAGGTAGAACGCAGATGGAAGAGGAAGGCCCTACAGAGGCCTCGGCCTCAGTTACAAAGACGCCCCAGGAAACCCAGGAAACCCAGGAAGACCCTCCGAAGAAAATGACAAAACAGAAAAAGTCGGAAATGGAGGACCTTAAAGCCTTTCTCGCTGCCGAAATGAGAATCTTTGGAGAGCAACTCGACTCTTTTAAGGTAGATTTTAAAACAGAAATGCATTCTACCGTTCAACAAATGCTGGAAATCTGGAAGAGGACGAGGGAGGAAGAGGTCAAGGATCAGATGGAAGTGCTGGAAGCCAGGCTCGATTCGGTGGAAACGAAGGTTAAAACGGAGCTGGACCCCATCCATCACATACTTGATCAACATAGAACAGCGATAACCGAACTTGAAAAATGTGCGGCGACAAGCGAGGAAACTGTAAGTCGACTTCTTACTGAAAATCAACGCCTTACAGATATGGTGATCAAATTAAGTGATAAATGTATCGATTTGGAGGGACGGCAAAGACGTAAAAATTTAAGAATTGTAGGGGTGAAAGAAGGAAGTGAGAGGGAAATGGGCACTCGGGATTTCGTGGCAAATCTATTACAAAAAGCCTTAAAATTGGATTACAAACCCTCACTCGGTCGAGCTCATAGAGCGCAGCGACGACGTACTCAAGACAATGCCCATCCAAGACAAATTATTGTAAAGGTGCAAATGGATCAAGAATTCGACGATATAATGAAGAAAACTGTTCAAGGCGGACAACTCCATTTTGAAGGTGTGAGATTCAGTATCTACCGAGATTATCCGGCAGAAGTCTTCAAGAAAAGAGCGCTGTTCATTGAGACAAAAAGAATACTGAAGAATGTATCTGATTTGAGATACGGCTTGCTTTTTCCCGCAAGACTAAGAGTCTCTTACAAGTCCAAGGAACACTTTTTTACAGACCACGAAAAAACACTGCAATACGCCAAAGAAGTTGGTAACACGACCATAGACTGAAGGATTTACATTACTCCCTAGGAGTCAAGGACCAACAGGACTACCAGATTTAAAAGGACCTTTAAAGTTCTTTTAAGAGCTTTAAGGACATTCGGAAACCGAAATGGACGGAGGATATTGGACAAAACCGTGATCTTCGTAATTTTATTTTATTTTTTATTATTTTACATATAAAAATTTTTTTTTTGTGTTTACTAATCATCATTATTATTTGTATATTCATATCTAACTATATAGATAATAACTAATACTTATTAAAATCCATATTACCACTAAAATTATTAACATTCATATTTCTTATAAAAATTTAATACGGGATATGATTGATAACAATGATTAATAATTAATAGTCTTCGATTAAGGTAGAAATGAATTACATACTTATATTATAAAGGAAGATATGTAAGAAGTAATTTAGCCTACGTCATAATAAAGTTTTACGGTTTTTCTCTTTATTTTTCAATTTAAAATTAGATTTATAGATTTAGTGAAAAAATTAATAGGATAGGTAGAGAATAATAACGTTGTGAATTTTTGCTGTTTTGCAGGGTTACGTGCTTATGTATGTATACATATGGGTATATATATATATATATATATATATATGTGTATATTGTGTGTGTGTACGTATGGGTATGTAAATAAGTTTGTTACTCCCAAGAAGTTATTTGAATGTTAGAAATAATCTTTTTTCTTCTTCGGGCACGGAGCTGGGATTTTTTTTTTTCTTACAAAGGCTACGGAAGTCTTTAGAATTCTAGCCACGTTAGTGTGGCTATCACTAACTACACTAATTGTAGATGTAGTTCTTTTTCTTTCACCCTATACTAATCAACTCTATCACCTTTTTCACTTTAAATATTTTTATAATTTAATGTTTGAATGGAAAAATAAGACTAATACAAGGAGATGTGTTTGGAAGAGCGACGTATATGATTTTAAATTCATCTATTCGAGGTTCGGGAGTAGGGTCAGGTTCTCTGTGTTGTACTTTCTGCTCGGCTATAGACCACCTTAGAAATAATATGCAAGATGTTAATATGACAAGAGGGGGTCAGGGAATAACATTTTGTAGTTGGAATGTCAAGGGAATCAATGAACCAATTAAAAGAGGTAAAGTTTTGGCACATTTAAATTCAATCAAAACAGATGTAATATTTCTTCAAGAAACACACCTTAAAAAGGAATCTCAACATAGACTTAAAGCTAAGTGGATCGCTGAAGCATATCATTCCTCCTTTTCCCACAAGTCCAGAGGAGTTGCAATATTAATTCGTAAAGGAATACCTTTTACGATCTCTTCAACAATAGTGGATATTGATGGTAGATATATTATACTAGTAGGAGAGTTAAATGGAGAAAAAGTGATTCTTCTGAATGTATATGGGCCTAATTTTGATAACCCCATGTTTTTTAATAAAACATTCAATAAAATTCCAGAATCTACACAATATAAATTAATAATTGGAGGAGACTTCAATTGTACATTAGATTCATACTTAGATAGATCATCAAGGCAAAAAAAAAAGTAAAATCCCAATCAAGTGTATTTCTAAATTCATTTATTAATACCTCTAATATTAAGGATGTCTGGAGAATAGAAAACCCAACTGGACGGGAATATTCATTTTACTCACCAGTACATAAAACATACTCAAGAATAGATTATTTTTTAGTTGACTCTACGTTTACCCCATTTATTTATAATTTAAAATACCATAACATTATAATCTCAGATCACGCACCTGTAACATTCATGATTAAATTGAATGGAATGTCCGAGAAACAAGCATATTGGAGATTTAACCCACAAATTTTGAATGAAAGATCATGCCAGGAATATATTATTAAACAGATTCAAATATTTTTTGAGGTAAATGACAACTCTGACACACCTACTTCTCTTATGTGGGAAACGTTTAAAGCATATGTTCGAGGTACATTAATTTCTGCTCAAGCATTTTATAATAAAGAGAACAGGATTAAGCAACAAACATTGGAAAGCGAAATCAAGCAACTAGATATAGAAAATGCGAGAATGCCATCTACTTTAAAACATAATAAAATTGTTGTATTGAAATATAAATTAAATAAAATGTATTCAGAACAATAAAATTTTATCAAAAAACAAATCAATTACATTTTGAATTCGGAGACAAACCACAAAAACTATTAGCACGTCAGTTACGAAAAATGGAAGGGGAAAAAATAATTCATAAAATTAGAACCGAGACAGGAGAATTATTAAAAATGCCCAAGGACATAAATGATAGATTTCTCCAATACTATTATAACCTTTACTCAACTAAAACAGTAGCACAACCAGAAGGAATAGCAGATTTTTTACTAAAATGTAATTTAAAAGGTTTAGATTCAAACGATAGAGAATTATTAGAAAGGGAGATTACGATAAAGGATATTGAAGAGTCTATTGGTTCTTTAAAAAATGGTAAAGCAGTAGGACCAGATGGTTTAGGCTCCGAATTTTATAAAAACATTTATGATTTACTTTGCCCACGGTTACAAAGACTGTATGAATATATCTATACTCAACAGAAACTTCCAGACACTTTAAATGAATCTATAATAACACTTATTCCTAAAGCTGATAAAGATCCGGAAGACCCGGGATCATACAGAGCAATTGCACTTTTAAATACAGATCAGAAAATATTAACTAAAATACTAGCGCATAGATTAAGTACAGTGATGAATAAATTAATACACCCTGACCAAACAGGCTTTATTCAGAAACGGTATTCATATTATAATCTAAGAAGATTATTTAATATTATATATTCCAAGAGAATTATTAACGAAGATCTAGCAATAATCTCACTCGACGCTGAAAAAGCATTTGATCAGGTGGAATGGTCTTATCTATTTTCGGTGATGGAAAATATGCAGCTAGGAGAGAAATTCTGTACATGGATAAAACTGTTATATACAAACCCCACGGCTAGAATACTTACAAACCAAAGGTTGTCATCTAAATTTAGCCTATCTAGAGGTTGTAGACAAGGATGCCCGTTATCTCCATTATTATTTGCGCTTGCTATTGAGCCACTGGCAGAAAGAGTTAGGGGGCATCCGGAAATACATGGGTATAACACAAAGGACACAGTGAATAAAATTTCTCTATACGCAGATGATGTATTAATTTACATTACAAAACCAGACATTAGTATTCCAAACTTATTAAAGCTAATAACCCAATTTGGTTCATTTTCAGGATACAGAATAAATTGGAATAAAAGTGAAATTATGCCAATAAGGGAACATAACAAACAGATAATACAACAATTCCCATTTAAAATAGTAAATGAAAAATTTAAATATCTAGGTATTTATATAACTAAGAGATATACATCATTATTTAAAGCAAATTTTCCCCCATTACTGAACAAACTACATAAGAATATTCAATACTGGAAAACACTTCCTATCTCAATGGTTGGCAAAATTAATGCTATAAAAATGATTTTTTTACCGCAAATATTATACCTTTTTCAGACAATTCCGATATATCTGACAAAAAACTTTTTAAAAAAACTGGACTCTATTGTTAATGATTTTATCTGGGATTATAAGAATCATAGGATAAACAAAAGACACTTGTGTAAATCAAAAATAAATGGAGGCTTGGTTTTACCCAACTTTTTGTTTTATTTCTGGGCTGTTAATATTAAAAATATGAATTTCTGGTTGGAAGAAATAGATCATCAACCAGACTGGTTAAAAATGGAAAAGGAAGATTGTTTACCTTTTGATATCGGTTCGATATTATTTGCTACGTCTAAATTAAACAAAAAAATTTATAGGGAAAACCCTATAATATTTAGTGCTATACGAATTTGGAAACAATTAAAAAAGACATTAAAATTAGATAATTTATCACTTTTTCTTCCAATTGTGAATAACCCTTTGTTTAAGCCTTCATGGTTGGACGGGGGTTTTACACAATGGAAGAATTATGGAATTAAAAATATGGGACAACTTTATAAGGAAGGCACCTTTCTGACATTTCAGGAGTTGCAACAGACTCGTGGACTTCGAGGAAATGATTATTTCAGATATCTTCAACTTAGAGATTATGTAAAATCGAACTCTCAAAATTTTCGATTTAGAAATTCAGAAATTCTTGATGAATGTTGGAACAAACATCCTAATACAGAAAAATTAATATCTTATATATATAATATCTTACTAGACAGTGACATTCCTTCGACAGAATTACACAGACAAACATGGGAAGAAGAATTAAATCAAGTAATAACGAAAGATACTTGGGAAGAAAGTTTGAAACACATACATCAGTGCTCACTAAACGCCAGACATTCTCTAATACAATTTAAAGTAATACATAGGTTACATTATTCAAAAACAAAACTACATAAAATTTTTCAACATATCTCACCTATATGTGATAAATGTCAACATTTAGAAGCTTCATTATCTCATATGTTTGCAAACTGTATAAAATTAAAAAATTCTGGGTAAATATTTTCAGTATAATATCTAAAGTAACCGGCACACAAATGGACCCAGACCCAAAACTAATAATACTCGGAATATTAGAATTAAATCAAACATTTAGAACAACACAAAGAAACTTTATTGATTATAGTTTAATAACAGGAAAAAAATTAATTCTAAAATTTTGGAAAGGCCCTACGGCCCCCACAATCAAAATGTGGATTATAGAAATGACGGAGACCTTAAACGTGGAAAGAATCAGATTTTCCCTGTTGGACAAACAGGAATTATTCGTAGGAACATGGTCTCCTTTTATTGATTACTTAAAGGGTCAGAATAGTTCAGCACAGGAACCTGACTAGCACTCGGTCTAAAGAATGGATGAAAGGCTATACTCTGAAATGTACGAACATATCTCGAATGAAGTTTTTTATTTCAATAAATTTTTCCATTCTTCTTTAACTATTTTCTTTTTTTTTTTTTTTTATTTTTTTTTATTTTTTATTAATTCTTCTTCTCTTTCTTTTCTCTCTTCACTTCATCTATCTCTTTAGTTCTATCTAGTTTAAAAAAAAAAAGGCAAAAGGTATTGGAGACAATGTAATAATAATTGATAATATTATCAATTTAAAAATGTCAGACTGTAATGATGTAAATAAATTGTGTACTTATCTCCAATAATAAAAAAATTGAAAAAAAAAGAAAAAAAAAAGAAGGCTTTTGACAAGGTGCCACATAAGAGATTAGTATACAAACTTAAAGCACACGGTATTGGGGGTTCAGTATTGATGTGGATAGAGAACTGGCTGGCAAGCAGGAAGCAAAGAGTAGGAGTAAACGGGTCCTTTTCAGAACGGCAGGCAGTGACTAGTGGGGTACCGCAAGGCTCAGTGCTGGGACCCCAGCTATTTACAATATATATTAATGATTTGGACGAGGGAATTGAATGCAACATCTCCAAGTTTGTGGATGACACTAAGCTGGGGGGCAGTGTTAGCTGTGAGGAGGATGCTAGGAGGCTGCAAGGTGACTTGGATAGGCTGGGTGAGTGGGCAAATGCATGGCGGATGCAGTATAATGTGGATAAATGTGAGGTTATCCACTTTGGTGGCAAAAACAGGAAAGCAGACTTATCTAAATGGTGGCCGATTAGGAAAAGGGGAGATGCAACGAGACCTGGGTGTCATGGTACACCAGTCATTGAAAGTAGGCATGCAGGTGCAGCAGGCAGTGAAGAAAGCGAATGGTATGTTAGCATTCATAGCAAAAGGATTTGAGTATAGGAGCAGGGAAGTTCTACTGCAGTTGTACAGGGTCTTGGTGAGACCACACCTGGAGTCTTGCGTACAGTTTTGGTCTCCAAATCTGAGGAAGGACATTATTGCCATAGAGGGAGTGCAGAGAAGCTTCACCAGACTGATTCCTGGGATGTCAGGACTTTCAAATGAAGAAAGACTGGATAGACTCGGCTTGTACTCGCTAGAATTTAGGAGATTGAGGGGGGATCTTATAGAAACTTACAAAATTCTCAAGGGGTTGGACAGGTTAGATGCAGGAAGATTGTTCCCGATGTTGGGGAAGTCCAGGCCAAGGGGTCACAGCTTAAGGATAGAGGGGAAATCCTTTAGGACCGAGATGAGAAAAACTTTTTTCACACAGAGAGTGGTGAATCTCTGGAACTCTCTGCCACAGAAGGTAGTTGAGGCCAGTTCATTGGCTATATTTAAGAAGGAGTTAGATGTGGCACTTGTGGCTAAAGGGATCAGGGGGTATGGAGAGAAGGCAGGTACGGGATACTGAGTTGGATGATAAGCCATGATCATATTAAATGGCGGTGCAGGCTCGAAGGGCCGAATGGCATACTCCTGCACCTATTTTCTATGTTTCTATGTTTCTATGAATTAGGTGTCAAATTAAACTTATTTTTATGCTTTATCTGATGGGATAAATTGCAGACTTGATTTTTAAAATCTCAAAGTTTTGTAACATTGCTACTTTATGGAAACATAAGTAACTAGCGATAATAACTTCCACTGTTTTAATTCCCATCACCCGTCTATATTTCCTACCACTTGCACTAAACAGGCCATCACATTAGCAGTGTGGACATTAATCATTAAATAATAACTATGTCTATGTTCCTATTGCTCAGACATTTTCTCCTCTGAGTATCTCATTTTTCTAGTCAAGCTCACTATCTTCCTAAAGCCACAAAGTGCTGGAGTAATTCAACAGGTGAGGCAGCATCTCTGGAGAACATGGATTGGTGATGTTTCGGGTTTGGGCCCTTCTAAAGACTGTGTGTGTGTGTGGGGGGGTGGGGGGGGGGAGAAAGCTGGAAGAGAGGAGGAGCAGAACAAAGCATGGCAAATAATCCAGTTGAATTTGAGGCCAGGGTGGAAGTTAGTGGTGAAGTTAATGAAATCAACAAATTCTACACAGGCACAGGAGGCAGCCCTGATGAACTTGCACTCAGTCTGCCAAGGCCTACTAAATCTCCAGGATGCAAACCATTTTATCTCCCTTCCCATTTCCATACTAACCTTTCTGTCCTGGTCCTCCTCCATTGTCGGAGTGAGGCAACTGGAGGAACAGCACCTAATATTTTGCTTGGGTCGCTTACAACCCAAATGGTATGAACATTTGAATTCTTCAATTTTAGGTAACCTCTAACAATCCCTTTCTCCCCTGGTAAGGTGAACTGCAAAGATGAGCAAGAGTGAACAACATTCATTCACCAGATTTGTCTGACCAGCCAGTGTATTCTATTTCTACTTCAGAAAGGACATTATTTTGCTTTTCAAAGATAATCAGCTTCTACTTTTTCTATAGAACATCAGGTTTTTAATCCCACTTCTAATCTCCTTTTTTAAAAATTCCAACTGGAACCAACAAATGTCCTTTTCACTAAGAATGAGTCCACTTTATCTGTAGCCTCTAGTAATTTATACCATCCCACAGTCTCCTTGCAAAATTGCTATCGGTCACACTCTCTTCTATACACATTCTAACACACATGCATGTTCTAAAACCTGTTCCTTTCCTATCTCTCCTCAAGATTAGAGCATATATGATGTACAAGACTCACCTTATGCTGCATCATACTCAAACTTAACCATGGACCATTCAACTTCTCTTCCTAGCCTCTGTTAATTTCCACTCTTACTTATCTTCTTTCATCGTCCAGCCTCCTCTCAAATCTCCTTTAATTATCTATCCTTAGTGATAAAAATTGTATCTCCTTCTTTCGCGAACTCTTACCGAAACTCCTTATAATTGTTTAACTATTTAGGAGATCATAAGGAGATCCAATTCCATGCCTATATTCTGTTGAAATCCATGTTTAAATCAATGTAATTGTTTCTACACTCTGCATTATCAGGGAAGCATAGTCACTAATGATGAGTGACTTGTTGTGGTAAAGTATCTTTCCTTTTCCTTTATCTACAGCCTTTGACTCTCCCTACCAACAAGTTTCCTCCATTGTCAAGCTGGGTGGAGCTGGATGTAGTGGGTTTTATTCCTATTCAATTATAACATGCAGCGAATTCACCCCACCCACCCGCAAGTCCAATAAAGCTTCAATAACCTTATTCTTTCTATTCATCTACTTCATATTGCTCATATTTATGTCGCCCTTCTAGGAAGATGCTAACTGCATTTCGTTGTCTCTGTACTGTACACTGCACAATGACAATAAAGTTGAATCTGAATCTGATCTGAATTGGACCACACCTCCATGACATTATGTGAAAATGTGTGCTCCACATAACCACCACAAACCCCATTCTCAAACCACCAAGTTCATTACTGTCCTTGTGAATTCTTTCAGGCTCAATCACATTGCTTTCAAATTCAGTGTCATATCACTCAGGAGATGTGCTTCTGTCCATCTCCACAGTATTGGATTTTTTCATCCCCTGTCTCAACCCATCTGGTAATGAATCTCCAAGCTTACTTATGTTAACTCTAGACTTGGTTGATCCGATGTATGCTAGCCAAACATATTGCACCCTCTGTACACCTAAGACTATCCAAAAATGGATTATCACTCACCATCCCATTCACTCATCAGTCTTGCGCTCACTGTTTAATGTTTATTTGCAATAATGCAGCAGCTGACTTTTAATTTTCCTTTATTGTTTTTCAAATCCCATTATAGCCTTGCTCTCTGCACTCTCCTCCATGCATGCAACCCTCTTCATCTATCCAAATGTCTCCAATTCTGCCTTGTTGAGGATCCTTTATCTGAGATACATATGCCTTTAGTACCAAGGTCTTAACAGGTCAGTGGGCAGGTGCTATAGACCTGCACGGGAAGGTAGATGCTCCTGCCCCCACGAGTCTTGGGCAGATGGGGCTCGTCAGCCTGGGAAGGCAGTCCATCTAGGAGAGGGAAAACTCTGATTTAAAACCTCCACTGCCTTGTGGCCATATCCAGTCATGGAAAAGGCTCCAGGAGTAAACCTCAAGAAAATCCGGAGTCGGAGCCCCTAAGTCAGTTTGTCGTTGTCTACAACCTCGCTCTGGCAGCTCCTGCGACGGCGCTGGTGCCAAACTGTAATGGCCCTGCTGTTCCTTTGGATCGATCAGCAACATGGAGAGGGTGGACGTGCTGCATGGGCAGCAGCCTGACCTCCATATGACATCGCCCAGGCTTGCATCCGACCAGGATGCATCACCCATGGTCAGTCATGACCGAGGTGGGCCTACTACTTAACAGATGGATGATTAAAAATATTCGTCACTTTATCCTCCTTTATTATTAAAGTGTACCATTAAAATGTATCTGTATTGGTGAATGTTTTCATGTTTACTGTATGGCTTCATGTCAAGTTGTAGATTACAATTGTGTATATTCGGCTCCTAATGTTACTATAAATATAAATGCAGAAAACTCATTCATAGTCAACGACAATTTGTAACCACTTAAATAATGAATCATTATGAGACCTGTGTTCCTTCCATACATAAGTGAATGTCACTGAATAAGAGTTGGTCATAAGGTCATAAGGAATAGGAGTAGAATTAAGTCATCCGGCCCATCATCTATGCCATTCAAATCATGGCTTATCAATCTCTCCCTCCTAACCCCATTCTCCTGCCTTCTCCCCATAACCTCTGACACATGTACTAATCAAGAAGTTGGTCATTACCAAATGCAATTTTCCAGCTTACCTTGCAGATAATCCTGTTCAAAGAGGGATAGTCAACAGATTCACTCTCAATTCACTTATTTGATTATGATACCTCAAGTGGATCATTGATAGGCACCTCATCTTCTGTAGATGGAAATAGAAGTTCTTTACGATTTAAGAGTTTTGTTTAAAAAAATCACAATTAAAACACAAAGTGCATGTGCTATAACTCCAAGATCAGCATTCCACTAAGAAAACCAAGCCCAAAACCAAAGTATTATCTAACTAAATACACCAACTTACAATAAATGACACCATATGCAACAAAAAAAAACAGCTACCTACATATTGATTCGCTTTAAAAAATAACTACTCCTGTAGATGCAAGTATATAATTGGGGTTATCAAGTGGGCACCTCCCTTCATTGATGTTTTGTTGAGTTAGGCCCACGACACCTCGGGAATGCTCAACCATTAGTTATGGCATCCCAGAACATCCCATCATTTTTGTTTTGAGTGCATAAAATAGTGTTACAGTTATAGAGAAAGTGGAGATCAACAAAAAGTGCAAGAGTCCCAACAAAGTAGATTGGAAGATTGGGAAATATATACTTATCATTTGAAATGTCCATTAAATAATCTGATGACACAGGGAAAGAGCTGTTCTTGAATCTGGTGGCAAGTGCTTTCAAGCTTTTGTCCCTTTTGCCCAACGGTAGATAGGAGAAGACTAGGCATCAGTGGACATTAATGTAGGAAATGAAATTGTATCTATAGAACTTTGATCCAATTAAACACATTTTGTACTCCATGCCTTATACACAATGCATCACATAAATGTTTAAACAACCATTTCAGTGTATTTGAAAACCTGGTTGAAATAAGCACTCAATGGTCCTGTTTGGAATATTGTTTATATTTGGATATTAATGATGTAGTTGAGCTCAAACCTATCTCATTCTCACCCTATAGATATTACTAGACTAAGTGGGACCCGTTGGGTCCCAGCTTCACACGGGAGGGCTGGTCCCCCAATGCAATATTCCACCTCTCCACCAATTCCAATATTGCTGGCCAGTGGTGGGGGGGGGGGGGGTTCTGGAGTGCTAGTATGTGTGTTGTGGGTCAAAGGGACTGGTTTCCAGAGGGCTAGTATGGACATTGTGGGCCGAATGGGCTGGCAGCTCAGTCACTCAGGCCAGGCAGCTCAGTCACTCTAGCCAGGCAGCTCAGTCACTCGGGCCAGGCATCTCAGTCACTCGGGCCAGGCAGCTCAGTCACTCAGGCCAGGCAGCTCAGTCACTCGGGCCAGGCAGCTCAGTCACTCTAGCCAGGCAGCTCAGTCACTCGGGCCAGGCATCTCAGTCACTCGGGCCAGGCAGCTCAGTCACTCGGGCCAGGCAGCCCAGTCACTCGGGCCAGGCAGCTCAGTCACTCAGGCCAGGCAGCTCAGTCACTCGGGCCAGGCAGCTCAGTCACTCGGGCCAGGCAGCTCAGTCACTCGGGCCAGGCAGCTCAGTCACGCAGGCTGTTGTGTGCTGAAGGGACTGGTTTCCAGAGGGCAAGTATGGACATTGTGGACTGAATGGATTTTTGGACTTGCAGTTCAGTGAGTCATGGCTGGTGGGCTGGCAGTTCACTAAGTCATGGCTGGTGGGCTGGCACTTCAGTCACTTACAGCTGGTGGGCTGGCAGTTCACTTACTCATGGCTGGTGGGCTGGCAGCCCAGTCACTCATGGCTGGTGGTGGCAGTTCACTCAGTCACCCCTACTCCCTTCACCCCCCACTCTGCTCCATGCCATTCCCCTCCCCCACACGCATTCAGTCCATCTCCCCTCAACCTCCCCCCCATGCACTCTTAGTGGCTCTCCGACAGCGCAACCATTCCTGCCTATTAGGTTACTATTGTGATGAAGAACACGCAGGCATGGCAAGTGGAAAAAGGATTTATTAAAGTTTAAAATGTGAATGACTTAAAATATAACAACAATTTAAATGTTAAAGATGAGATTTATTAAGTTCTTTCTTGTTGTGTCTCTTGCTGTGTTCTGCTGCTCACTGCCTCTTGATAACACTTTGCTGTTGATATTAAAAAAAGACAATTTTAATATAGAGAGATTAAGCGGTCAAATTTTAACAAAGAAATTGTGAGAATTTACCTCAAAAGTCATCATGGAGTGCAGGCTGCAAGTCCAACCTCACAGCACTCCAAGCAGAGTGCAGGCCGCAAGTCCAACCTCACAGCACTCCAAGCAGAGTGCAGGCAGCAAGTCCAACCTCACAGCACTCCAAGCGGAGTGCAGGCCAGCAAATCCAATTTCACAGCATTTCAAGCAGAGTGCACACACACATACACACACACACACAGACACACACACACCCAAAGACACACACACATGCAGACAGACACACACAGCCAGACACACACACAAAGACACACACAGAAATACACACAAACACAAAGACACACACACACAGATTCTCAAACACGTACACACACACACAGATACACACTCACAGACACAGACAGACACTCATACACAGAGACAGTCAAACACTCACACACACATACACAGACACACACATACACACACACACTCATACACAGACACATACACACACACACTCATCCACAGACACTCACACAGACAGACACTCACACATACGCATGCACAGACAGATGCATGCATAGACACAAACGCATACACTCACACACACACAAAGACACACAGACACAAACACTCACCATATATTTGGCAGTAAAAAATTTTGAATACTTAAATGGCTCAGCGCGGTGTCTCCACTTTGAGCCATCGGCAGTCAGCAACACTTCCGCATTCAGCATGACCTCTGTACTCACCGGAAATGACCCAATCAGCCTGACCTGTCCACTAAGCGGAAATCACGAAATGAGCGGGACTTTTGCAGTAAACACGGTCAGACCTAATAAAGTGTTTATTCCTTCCAGGGACAGCTGTTGCAAAAGGTACAGCTGTTGCAAAAGGCACATTTCAAAAGCCACCTTTATTTCAAAAGCTACATTTCAAAAGCTACATTTATTTCAAAAGCCACATTTCTTGCAAAAGCCACATTTGTTTCAAAAGCCCCATTTCAAAAGCTACATTTATTTCAAAAGCTACATTTATTTCAAAAGCCACGTTTATCTCAAAAGCCACGTTTATCTCAAAAGCCACACACATTTCAAAAGACACATTCATTTCACAAGCCACATTCATTTCACGCCAAATGTCTTTCAAAAGCCACATTTCACAAGCCACATTTCACAAGCCACATTCATTTCAAAAGCCACATTTCAAAAGCTACATTTCAAAAGCTACATTTATTTCAAAATCCACATTTCAAAACCCACATTTCTTTCAAAAGCCACATTTCAAAAGCTACATTTCAAAAGCCACATTTATTTCAAAAGCCAAACCTCGAAAGCCACATTTATTTCAAAAGCCACATTTCTTTCAAAAGCCACATTTATTTCAAAAGCCACACCTCAAAAGCCACGTTTATTTCAAAAGCCACATTTATTTCAACAGCCACACATCAAAATCCACATTTATTTCAAAAGGCACATTTCAAAAGTCACATTAACTTCAAAAGCCACATTTCTTTCAAAAGCCACATTTCTTTCAAAAGCCACATTTCAAAAGCTACATATATTTCAAAAGCCACGTTTCAAAAGCAACATTTATTTCAAAAGCCATGTTTTAAAAGCTACATTTATTTCAAAAGCCATTTCAAAAGACACATTTACTTCAAAAGCCACATTTCAAAAGCTACATTTCCAAAGCCATATTTATTTCAAAAGCCACACCTCAAAAGCCACGTTTATTTCAAAAGCCACGTTTATTTCAAAAGCCACGTTTATTTCAAGCCACATTTATTTCAGAAGCCACATTTCAAAAGCCACATTCAGTCCAAAAGCCACATTCAGTCCAAGCCACATTCAGTCCAAAAGCCAAATTTATTTCAAAAGCCACATTTATTTCAAAAGCCACATTTATTTCAAAAGCCACATTTATTTCAAAAGCCACATTTATTTCAAAAGCCACATTTATTTCAAAAGCCATTCATTTGAAAAGCCATTCATTTCAAAAGCCATTAATTTCAAAAGCCATTCATTTCAAAAGCCATTCATTTATTTCAAAAGCCATTCATTTATTTCAAAAGCCATTCATTTATTTCAAAAGCCACATTTATTTCAAAAACCACATTTACTTCAAAAGCCACATTTCAAAAGCCACATTTATTTTAAGCCACACCTCAAAAGCCACATTTTATTTAAAAAATTATGATTTGCTTTGCCCACGTTTACAAAGACTGTATGAGTATATCTATACTCAACAGAAACTTCCAGACACTTTAAATGAATCTATAATAACACTTATTCCTAAAGCTGATAAATTCCTATTCCTGAAGACCCGGGATCATATAGAGCAATTGCACTTTTAAATACAGATCAGAAAATATTAACTAAAATACTAGCGCATAGATTAAGTACAGTGATGAATAAATTAATACACCCTGACCAAACAGGCTTTATTCAGAAACGGTACTCATATTATAATCTAAGAAGATTATTTAATATTATATATTCCAAGAGAATTATTAATGAAGATCTAGCAATAATCTCACTTGACGCTGAAAAAGCATTTGATCAGGTCGAATGGTCTTATTTATTTTCGGTGATGGAAAATATGCAGCTAGGGGAGAAATTCTGTACATGGATAAAACTGTTATATACAAATCCCACGGCTAGAATATTTACAAACCAAAGGTTGTCATCTAAATTTAGCCTATCTAGAGGTTGTAGACAAGGATGCCCGTTATCTCCATTATTATTTGCGCTTGCTATTGAGCCACTTGCAGAAAGAGTCAGGGGGCATCCGGAAATACACGGATATAACACAAAGGACACAGTGAATAAAATTTCTCTATACGCAGATGATGTATTAATTTACATTACAAAACCAGAAATTAGTATTCCAAACTTATTAAAGCTAATAACCCAATTTGGTTCACTTTCAGGATACAGAATAAATTGGAATAAAAGTGAAATTATGCCAATAAGGGAACATAACAAACAGATAATACAACAATTTCCATTTAAAATAGTAAAGGAAAAATTTAAATACCTAGGTATTTATGTAACTAAGATATATACATCATTATTTAAAGCAAATTTTCCACCATTACTGAATAAACTACATAAGAATATTCAATACTGGAAAACACTTCCTATCTCAATGGTTGGCAAAATTAATGCCATAAAAATGATTTTTTTACCGCAAATATTATACCTTTTTCAGACAATTCCGATATATCTGGCAAAAAACTTTTTTAAAAAACTGGACTCTATTGTTAATGATTTTATCTGGGATTATAAGAATCATAGGATAAACAAAAGACATTTGTGTAAATCAAAAATAAATGGAGGCTTGGTTTTACCCAACTTTTTGTTTTATTTCTGGGCAGTTAATATTAAAAATATGAATTTCTGGTTGGAAGAAATAGATCATCAACCAGACTGGTTAAAAATGGAAAAGGAAGATTGTTTACCTTTTGATATCGGCTCGATATTATTTGCTACGTCTAAATTAAACAAAAAAAATTATAGGGAAAACCCTATAATATTTAGTGCTATACGAATTTGGAAACAATTAAAAAAGACATTAAAATTAGATAATTTATCACTTTTTCTTCCAATTGTGAATAACCCTTTGTTTAAGCCTTCATGGTTGGACGGGGGTTTTACACAATGGAAGAATTATGGAATTAAAAATATGGGACAACTTTACAAGGAAGGCACTTTTCTGACATTTCAGGAGTTGCAACAGACTTATGGACTTCGAGGAAATGATTATTTCAGATATCTTCAACTTAGAGATTATGTAAAATCGAATACTCAAAATTTTCGAATTAGAAATTCAGAAATTCTTGATGAATGTTGGAACAAACATCCTAATACAGAAAAATTAATATCATATATATAATATCTTATTAGACAGTGACATTCCATCGACGGACTTACACAGACAAACATGGGAAAAAGAATTAAATCAAATAATAACGAAAGATACTTGGGAAGAAAGTTTGCAACACATACATCAATGTTCATTAAACGCCAGACATTCTCTAATACAATTTAAAGTAATACATAGGTTACATTATTCAAAAACAAAACTACATAAAATTTTTCAACATATCTCACCTATATGTGATAAATGTCAACATTTAGAAGCTACCTTAACTCATATGTTTGCAAACTGTATAAAAATTAAAAAATTCTGGGTAAATATTTTCAGTATAATATCTAAAGTAACCAGCACACAATTGGACCCAGATCCAAAATTAATAATACTTGGAATATTAGAATTAAATCAAACATTTAGAACAACACAAAGAAACTTTATTGATTATAGTTTAATAACAGGAAAAAAATTAATTCTAAAATTTTGGAAAGGCCCTACGACCCCCACAATCAAAATGTGGATTATAGAAATGACGGAGACCTTAAACGTGGAAAGAATCAGATTCTCCCTGTTGGACAAACAGGAATTATTCGTTGGAACATGGTCTCCTTTTATTGATTACTTAAAGGGTCAGAACAGTTCAGCACAGGAACCTGACTAGCACCCAGGCTAAAGAATGGATGAAATGCTATATTTAGAAATGTACGAATATATCTCGAATGAAGTTTTCTATTTTAATAAATTTTTCCATTCTTCTTTAACTATCTTTTTTCTTTTTTTTCTCTTTTTTTATTTTTTTTTTGTTTTTCTTCTCTTTCTTTTCTTTCTTTACTTCATCTTTCTCTTTAGTTCTATTTAGTTTTTTTAAAAAAAGGCAAAAGGTATTGGAGACAATGTAATAATAATTGACAATATTATCAATTTAAAAATGTAAGACTGTAATGATGTAACTAGGCTGTGTACATATCTCCAATAAAAAAAATATTAAAAAAATAAAAATAAAAAAAAAGCCACATTCACTTCAAAAGCCACAGCGCCACCTCTCCACTGAGCGGAAATGACGCACTCAGTGCCACCTCTCCAGAGCGGAAATGAGGCACTCAGCGCCACCTCTCCACTAAGCGGAAGTCACGGAATGAGCGGCAATTTTGCATTAAACAGTCCTGATTGAATAAAATGTTTATTCACGATTATTCCTTCCGAAAACTGTTGCAAGCATTTTAGAACCAAAAGAGACACTTTTTGCAAGCATTTTAGAACCAAAAGAGACACGTTTTGCAAACATTTTAGAACCAATAGAGACTCTTTTTGCAAGCATACAACCAATAGAGATACTTTTTGCAAGCATTTTAGAACCAATAGACACTTTCTGCAAGCGTTTTAGAACCAATAGAGACACTTTTTGCAAGCATTTTAGAATCAATAGACACTTTCTGCAAGCATTTTAGAACCAATAGAGACACTTTTTGCAAGCATTTTAGAACCAATAGACACTTTTTGCAACCATTTTAGAACCAATAGAGACACTTTCTGCAACCATTTTAGAACCACTAGACACTTTCTGCAAGCATTTTAGAACCAATGGAGACACTTTTTGCAAGCATTTGAGAACCAATAGACACTTTTTGCAAGCATTTTAGAACCAATAGAGACACTTTCTGCAAGTATTTTAGAACCAATAGACACTTTTTGCAACCATTTTAGCACCAATAGAGACACTTTTTGCAAGCATTTTAGAACCAATAGAGACACTTTTTACAAGCATTTTAGAACCAATAGAGACACATTTTGCAAGCATTTTAGAACCACATTAAGGGCACTCACAGTTGAGTAGACGTGTGTTCAGTGTTATTCATAGCTCAGAGAGCCGTGACCCTCTCACTTCCTCCGTCTGGCAGAGACTGAGTGAGCCACGACACTTCCGGGTTTTATAGTCCCTCCCCCCTGCTGCCAGCGGGGGCAGCAGAGAGAATGGCGAAATTTATTTAAACATTAATATCTCTCTGATATTTCATCGATGGGAAAAATCCTCCAGTCCATTCCGGCGGAGGGGGGCTCTGAGCGAGGTGGCCAAAAATCACGGCCGTAAGTGGCGGTGTTCTCTCGGAAATCACATCACAGTAAGTGAAAAGTGGTCAAGATCTTAGTTTTAATAATATAGAATTATTGGTTTACAATATAATAAAAATGAAAGTAAGAAGTTGACTTGGGAGCTTATTTTGTCCAACATCATGTTTTGGAAGGAGAATTGCAAAGTGAACTTGTTTTCTTCTTACTATTACATGTCTACAGTGCTGATGTCTCATGAAAACAAGGTATATAGGCTATTGTCAGCATTCATACATTGGTCAGTTATTTGGAGATTGGTGTGAATTCATGTTATGGTGGTGGGCAGTTTATTGGACTAAGGCTAGAGGTGCGCATCAGGAATCAGTGCTTGACCCATTGCTGTTTGTCATCTACATCACTGATTTTGATGAAAATGTTCAAGGTAAGTTTGTAGAGGATACTAAAATGGGTGGTATGAAGATGATGACAATGAAGATGGTTATTGAGAATTTCAGCAGATCTTGTTCAGCTGGCGAGAGCTTCACAATGAACGGTAAGGCACTGGGAAGTGTTGTAAGCAGAGGAATCTTAGAGTATAGATGCATATTTCTCTGAAACTGGTGTCACAGGTAGATAGGATGGAGATGGTGGCTTTTAGACTATGGGCCTTCATTGGTTAGAGAATGGAGTATAAAAAATGGAATGTTATGTTTATAGTTGTACGAGATGGTGGTGGGACTGCACTTGGAGTACTGTGTTCAGTTTTGGTCACTCTGTTATAGAAAATATACCATTAAATTGGAAAAAAAGTGCAGAGAAGATTTATAAGGATGGGCAGTCAAGGACTCTGTTCCTTGGAGCACAGGCTGTGGGATGATCTTATAGAGATGTATAAATCATGAGGGGAATAGATAGGATGAATGCACACTCTTTTTCCCAGGCGAGGGGAATTAAGAACTAGAGGGCATAGGCTTACAGTGAGAGGTGAAAGATTTAATAGTAACCCAAGGGGTAAACCTTTTCACACAGAGGGTACTAGGTATATGTAATGAGCAGCCAGAAGTAGTAATTGACGCAGGTACAATAACAACATTTAAAAAACATATAGAACAAATTCAAGCAATTGGGACTAGCATATTTGTCAGCATGTACGAGTTGGGCCGAAGGGCCTGTTTCCCGGTTGTATATCTCCATGACTCTTAGTCATCATAATCATAATCATTGTTGGAGCCATTAAGCTGAAGTAAGTTTATTATAATCATGACTAGTTACCTTTAGTTATTATCTGCCTGTGTTAATGTGGGTGGGATTTTATACGTAGTTTAGGGCGTGTTTTTGGCTCAAGGATACTGGTGCAGACTCTCAGAGGATTAGTTTCAGTTTGATGTCGGGGCCATGGGATGAAACAGTTTTCTACTGTTCTATTATGCTCGTGGTCTACTATGACTACGAGCATGATTGGGACATATATATGTTGTCAGACGATGTACTTTTACAAGAAGTTTTTATGATTTCTTTGACATGAATGGAACAACGATTAAGAACAGAAAGTTATGAGTTATTTCATTGTTTTGTATTACTGCAATAAAGAAGCTATTAATCAAGAGACTCCTACTGGTAGATTCATCTTTGCTGTTTTAAATGTGTCATGGAGTGCGTGGGACAACTTTTCTAATCATCTCCGACAAATTAGTGGCTGTCGAAGGTTGAACTTCAAGAAGTTGTAAAAACCGGCACGACATTTAAATAGAAAACTTGTTACTACGGAAGAGTAATAGCAAAAGAATCATTCAACGGTGAATCAAAGAAGCTGGACCTCTGCCAGAGATTACAGCCTGAATTCTGGAAGAAGAAAAGACATGGTTGAATGCCTGGGTCATAGGAAGAACGAAGACTTCATTGACCGAGGTAGGGCCGTGAGTAAGAATCGATTGCTTGCAATACATGAGAAATATCAGGTTTATGTCTGAAAACCTGTAAAGGGTTCTGCAAAAGTTTGGAAAGCAGCCAAGAAGCTTGTTTATAGTAGCTTGGATAAGGACAGCACCGGTACAGGTGTTGTGACCTTGAAGAGCTCAGACTTGAGCAAATGTTTTGGAACTGAGATGATGTATTCAATTTCTTTCAAGATAAGTCAGCTAGCTTAGAGTGAACTGCCTTGTACATTAATTGGATGTTATGGACTTCTGTAGATAAGGCAAGCTCAGCTAGTGAAGTTTACAAAACACTGGTAAAGAAGACTTCGGAATCTTGGAAAATAATTAGATGTTTTCAAATATTTGCCAGTTTGTTATAGTGAAGACCTTCAAAATAATTGGATTGTTTTGGAGCTACGGACAAGATGTCCTGATAGCCAGCTCTGCACTTGGACAACAATCTGGCATTCAGCCAAGAGGATTAACCCATGGATAGATGGACAGGTGAGTACGAAGAGGAGCCACAAGGGGAACTGTGGTCGTCAGAAATCATGGCACAAACATTACGCTCTACAGAGGGAGAAGCTATGCAACAAGGTGCTGAAATGGAAGAAGAAATTACACCTCACAATAGTATCTCAAAGTCTCACTACGAAGATCTGGATGAAAATCTGGTTCTGTAGCCAGTTCAACTACAAGGGTCTCTGCTCAAATGGAAGCCAAAGCTGAATTAGCTGCTCTCTCACTAAAAGCTGCCACCTTGGAGAAAAAATATGAGATTGAGGAACAAGAAGAACAGCTGAAGAGAGAGGCTGAGGAATGAAAAAGGCAGTTGAGGAAGGAGAAGGAATGGCTGGAAATAGCCACGAAGCTGGCAGTTACTGGAGCAAGGAGGGATATATAGGAAGGCCAGGGATCAAGATGTGGCTCGAGGGTATCTCAGAAGAAAAGTTCCTCAATAGGAAAGGAAGCAGCACCTAAATCGAACCCACAGCCAGAGCCACTCTGGTCTCACAACTCAGAGTGGGTGGGCGGTCAGCAAAACTTCATTTCAGCAACAAGGAGCTAGTCCGAAACAAACAACCTTTGGGCTGTCTGTTGAGGCTCGTAATTAGCCGGTGACCCAGCACTCTTCTCAAAGGCCTGTTTTTGATCCATTTGCGCCCAGCCAGGGATCTCAAAATGAATTCTATTAACTGGTGAGGAATCAAATGAGAATCAGCGAGCTCCTAGCTCAACAAAATCTCTCTTCCACCTTACCTTTAATGGAAATTCCTAAGTATCATGGTGATCCTTTGCAATATGAAACTTTCATAATAACGTTTCACGAAGGAGTGAAAATGAAAACCACTAATGAAAGTGATCGCTTATGGTTTCTGAAGCACTACACAAGTGGATATGCAAAGCAGCTTGTAATAAGTTGTCAAAATGAGCCTGCAGATGGCCTATCAAATGGCAAGAAAATTGCTTAAAGAACATTTTGGTAACAAACAGAAGATTCCAAATGCATACATAAAGAAGGCCTATGTTTGGACAGCTATCAAGGCAGAAGATGTGAAGGCATTGCATGAGTTTGTGACATTTCTTTGAGGTTGTTGTAGCTCGATGAGAAATCTCAACCACATGGAAGAAATGAATGTTGTTAGTTGTTGTTGTTTGTATCATTCTAAAACTGCCCTATAGGCTTAGAGAAAGGTGGAGAGATAGAGCGGGTCTGATATTGGAAGTTGAGGAATGAGAAACCATACTTCCTGACCTGGTGAATTTCATGGATAAGGAAGTACGGTTTATGTCAAATTTACGCCATGGGAATATTCAAGATCCTAAACCAGCAACTGTTAAAGGTTCTACCTTTACTAAAACAAAAGGAAGATCAGGACCGAAGGAAAACAGTTTTGCTACCGCTGTAATACCTGTAGAAACAACAGGTGAGAAGAAAAGAGACGCATCTACCATTAACCCACGAGGTTTCTGTTTGTCATGTGATGAGATTGGTCACACCATAAGGTGATGTCGAAAATGCAAGAAGAAGGAATATAAAGAAAAGATGGAAAAGATGGTTTGGATTATTGAAGAAAGGACATATGGTTAAAGGCTGTTAGAGTCATATAACTTGTAATAAATGCAGATAAGATCATCCTGAATTACTTCATACTGAACAGAAGAATACGGAAAAGAAGCCAGAGCAAATAGAACAGAAGGAGAAGCCAGCTACCAGTGATTCTGTTACCTCACCTCAAATAAATGCGCATATTGGGGCCGGGGTAGAAACCTGTATTTTCTCCATCTTACCAGTAAAGATAAGGAGCAGCCAGGGGAAGACAGTGTTGCAAACATATGCTTTTTTGGATCATGGGAGCTCGGCTACCTTTTGCACAGAAAGCTTGATGAGAAGGCTGGACATCACAGGAGAATAGATTAAGATTTTCTTGCGTACCATGAATGAGGAGAAATGTTGCAATAGTCATCATATTACAGGTATGGAAATATCTAGTCTGGATGAAGACAATTTTATATAAATATCTGATGTGTTTACACATGAGACCATGCCTGTTTCTCATATAAATATATCCAAGTAAGACAACTTGAAGGCCTTACTTGAAGGATGTCAAGATACCTTAAATAAATTCTGGTGTCGACCTACTTATTGGAACAAATGCTTTGAAGGCATTGGAACCTAAAGAGTTTGTCAGCAGTCAAGGGGACAGACCATTTGCTGTGAGAACCGTACTTGGATGGGTTATCTATGGCTCCTTGAGAAGGAACAACAGAAGCAGCAACCAGAATAACCACCCCGCTGCTGCTGTCAATCAGATATCTACTGTTAAATTAGAAGAGCTATTGATCAAGCAATAAAATCACAACTACAATGAAAGTACCAGTAAGGAATCAGAAGAAATGTCCAGAGAAGAGTTAAAGTTCTTGGATGTTATGAACTACTCAGTAAAAATGATGGACGGACACTATTGTCTTGACTTGCCTTTCAAACAAGAAAGTGTTAGTCTGCCGAATAACCGTCGCATTGCAGAGCAACGCACCCAAAATCTGAAATGCAAGTTTGGCAAGAATACAATATTTCTTGAAGAATATACATCTTTCCTAAAGGACATGATTGACAATGATTATGCTGAAATGGTACCAACAGACCAGCTGAATCAAAGTGACGGAGAGCTATGGTATATTCCACACCATGGGGTGTATCACTCAAAGAAAAGGACTTTGAGGGTGGTTTTTGACTGTGCTGCAGTCTTCAAAGGAACATCACTTAACTGTCAACTAATACAGGACTGTCAACTGGACCTTACTAACTCACTCATTGGAGTTCTTATTAAATTCAGACAAGGACCGGTTGATTTGATGGCTGATATTAAAGCGATGTTTCATCGTCAAAGTATCAGAAAAGCATATTGAATATTTGCGATTCCTATGGTGGCCTGATGGAAATGCACAACAAGATCTTGTTGAATATCGGATGAAGGTACATCTCTTTGGAGCGGTGTCATCACCACGTTGTGCAAACTTTGCATTTAGGAAGACCCCCAAGGACAATAAAACTCACTTTCCAGAAGAAGTGACAAACACAGTAAAGAACAACTTCTATGTGGATGCTTGTTTAAAATCCATGTCTACGGAACAGGAAGCAATTCAAATGGTAAAACATCTGACTTCCTTCTGCAATAAAGGAGGATTCATGTTATCCAAGCGGATCAGCAACAGCCGTGTTGTATTGGAAACCATTCCACTAGATAACAGAGCTAAGGAGACCAGGGAGTTGGATTTGGACAAAGACAATCTGCCAATGGAAAGGGCACTGGGATTACACTGGTGCGTTGAAACAGATGTGTTCCAGTTCAGAATCTCGATTCAAGAGCGACGATGTACTAGAAAGAGGTATCTTATCGGTGATTGGTTCTGTTTACAACCCTTTGGGATTTCTTGCACCATTTACACTGCCAGCCAAGTTGATTTTGCAGGATCTTTGTAAGAAAAAACTTGGATGGGATGAGAGTATAACGCTAACTTCCTCTCAAATGGTTAGCAGATCTCAACAAGATCTCAGAATTCAAAGTGGACCAGTGCATGAAGCCTATAAACTTTGGTCAAATCAGATATGTACAGCTGCATCACTTTTCAAATGCAAGTGAAAGTGGCTACGGTGAGACCCAGGGACCGTTGCAGGAGGAGGAGCGGCGTCCGGGTAGGGAGTAGTTAAACAGAGCGGGGCTTTTCTTTCCAGAGGCCCAGGGACCGTTGCAGGAGGAGGAGCGGCGTCTGGGTAGGGAGTAGTTAAACAGCGCGGGGCATTTCTTTCCAGAGGCCCAGGGACCGTTTCAGGAGGAGGAGCGGCGTCCATGTAGGGAGTAGTTAAACAGCACGGGGCTTTTCTTTCCAGAGACCCAGGGACCGTTGCAGGAGGAGGAGCGGCGTCCGGGTAGGGAGTAGTTAAACAGCGCGGGGCTTTGCTTTCCAGAGACCCATGGACCGTTGCAGGAGGAGGAGCGGCGTCCGGGTAGGGAGTAGTTAAACAGTGCGGGGTTTTCTTTCCAGAGACCCAGGGACCGTTGCAGGAGGAGGAGCGGCGTCCGGGTAGGGAGTAGTTAAACAGCGCGGGGCTTTGCTTTCCAGAGACCTAGGGACCGTTGCAGGAGGAGGAGCGCCGTCCAGGTAGGGAGTACTTAAACAGCGCCGGGCTTTGCTTTCCAGAGACCCAGGGACCGTTGTAGGAGGAGGAGCGGCGTCCGTGTAGGGAGTAGTTAAACAGCGCGGAGCTTTGCTTTCCAGAGACCCAGGGACCGTTGCAGGGGGAGGAACCCAAAACTGCAACGTTCCATACAAGTTCCATTCAAGTTTCCTATAAGTGAGGAAGCCGCTGATTGGTGGAAGAGGACTAAGAGGAAGCAGCTGATTGGTGGAAGAGGACTAAGAGGAAGCAGCTGATTGGGAGTCAGATCCCTGCTGATTGCCTCCACCAGTTTGTATTGTATCCAGGGTAAGGGAGGAGTATGAGCGCCAGGGCAGTTTACTGTTCTGGATGTCAGATGTGGGAGGTCATGGAGTCTGATACCCCTCCAGACATCCACATCTGTGCCAGGTGCGTCGAGATGGGGTTCCTAAGGGACCATGTTAGGATCCTGGAGCAGAAGCTCGATGACCTCTGTCTGATCAGGGAGAGTGAGGAGGTCATAGAAAGGAGTTATAGGGAGGTGGCCACTCCAAGACCACGGGAGGCAGACAAGTGGGTCACGGTTAGGAAGGGCAAGGGGCAGAGGCAGGGACTAGTGAGTACCCCGGTGGCTGTACACCTTGAAAATAACTACTCCTGTTTGAGTACTGTTGAGGGGGACAGCCTTCCTGGGGGTAGCGACAGCGGCCGGGCCTCCGGCACGGAGACCGGCCCTATTGCTCAGGGTAGGGAAAAGAAGAGGAGGGCAATAGTAATAGGGGACTCTATGGTTAGGGGGTCGGATAAGCGATTCTGTGGACGCAGTCAGGAGACCCGGATGGTAGTTTGCCTTCCTGGTGCCAGGGTCAGGGATGTGTCTGAACGCGTCCAAGATATCCTGAAATCGGAGGGAGAGGAGCCTGAGGTTGTGGTACCTATAGGTACCAATGACATAGGCAGAAAAAGAGAAGAGGTCCTGAAAGGAGAATTTAGGGAGTTGGGAGGAGAGTTAAGGAGAAGGACCGCAAAGGTAACAATCTCAGGATTACTACCTGTGCCACGCGACAGTGAGAGTAGGAATGGAATGAGGTGGAGGATAAATGCGTGGCTGAGGAACTGGTGCAGCGGGCAGGGATTCAAATTTCTGGATCATTGGGACCTCTTTTGGGGAAGGTGTGACCTGTACAGAAAGGACGGGTTGCACTTGAACCCAAGGGGGACCAATATCCTGGCGGGGAGATTTGCAAAGGCTACTAGGGAGATTTTAAACTAGAACGGTTGCGGGGAGGGACTCAAATAGAGAAAGCTAGTAGAAAATGTGGGAGGCAGGGGACAGAGAAGGGAAGCACTCGGACCCAAAATGTAGGGGAGAAAGAAGAAAAAGAAAATAAACAGAGAATAAGTGGTGGTGGGTTTCTTAAATGTGTATATTTTAATGCTAGGAGCATTGTAAGAATAGTTGGATGAGCTTAGAGCCTGGATTGACACCTGGAAGTATGATGTTGTGGCGATCAGTGAAACATGGTTGCAGGAGGGTTGTGATTGGAAACTAAATATTCCAGGATTTCGTTGCTTCAGGGGTGATAGAATTGGAGGGGCAAGAGGTGGGGGTGTTGCATTACTTGTCAAGGAAGATATTACAGCAGTGCTTTGGCAGGATAGATTAGAGGGCTCGTCTAGGGAGGCTATTTGGGTGGAACTGAGAAATGGGAAAGGTGTAGCAACACTTATAGGGATGTATTATAGACCGCCAAATGTGGAGCGAGAATTGGAAGAGCAAATATGTAAGGAGATAGCAGATATTAGTAGTAAGCACAAGGTAGTGATTGTGGGAGATTTCAATTTTCCACACATAGACTGGGAAACACATTCTGTAAAAGGGCTGGATGGTTTGGAGTTTGTAAAATGTGTGCAGGATAGTTTTTTGCAGCAATACATAGAGGTACCTACTAGAGAAGGGGCAGTGCTGGACCTCCTGTTTGGAAATGATACAGGGCAGGTGGTGGAGGTATGCGTTGGGGAGCACTTCGGGTCCAGTGATCACAATACCATTAGTTTCAATATAATTATGGAGAGGGTCAGAACTGGACCTAGGGTTGAGATTTTTGATTGGAGAAAGGCTAACTTTGAGGAGATGCGAAAGGATTTAAAAGGAGTGAATTGGGACATTTTGTTTTATGGCAAGGATGTAGAAGAGAAATGGAGGACATTTAAAGGTGAAATTTTAAGAGTACAGAATCTTTATGTCCCTGTTCGGTTGAAAGGAAATAGTAAAAATTGGAAAGAGCCATGGTTTTCACGGGAAATTGGACACGGTTTGGAAAAAGAGAGAGATCTACAATAAATAAATGCAGCATGGAGTAAATGAGGTGCTTGAGGAGTATAAAGAATGTAAAAAGAATATTAGGAAAGAAATTAGAAAAGCTAAAAGAAGATATGAGGTTGCTTTGGCAAGTAATGTGAAAGTAAATCCAAAGGGTTTCTACAGCTATATTAATAGCAAAAGGATAACAAGGAATAAAATTGGTCCATTAGAGAGTCAGAGTGGACAGCTATCTGCAGAGCCAAAAGAGATGGGGGGAGATATTGAACAATTTATTTTCTTCGGTATTCACCAAGGAGAAGGATATGGAAAGATGTGAGGTAAGGGAAACAAGCAGAGTAGCAATGGAAACTATGAGATTCAAAGAAGAGATGGTGCGGACACTTTTGAAAAATATGAAAACGGATAAGTCTCCAGGTCCTGACAGGATATTCCCTAGGACATTGAGGGAAGTTAGTGTAGAAATAGCAGGGGCTAAGACAAAAATATTTCAAATGTCATTAGAAACGGGAATAGTGCCGGAGGATTGGCGTACTGCGCATGTTGTTCCATTGTTTAAAAAGCGTTCTAAGAGTAAACCTAGCAATTATAGACCTGTTAGTTTGACGTCAGTGGTGGGCAAATTAATGGAAAGGATACTTAGAGATAATATATATAAGCATCTGGATAAGCAGGGTCTGATTAGGAACAGTCAGCATGGATTTGTGCCTGGAAGGTCATGTTTAACTAATCTTCTTGAATTTTTCGAAGAGGTTACTAGGGAAATTGATGAGGGTAAAGCAGTGGATGTTGTCTATATGGACTTCAGTAAGGCCTTTGACAAGGTTCCTCATGGAAGGTTGGTTAAGAAGATTCAATTGTTGGGTATTAATGGTGGAGTAGCAAGATGGATTCAACAGTGGCTGAATGGGAGATGCCTGAGAGTAATGGTGGATGGCTGTTTGTCAGGTTGGAGGCCGGTGACTAGTGGGGTGCCTCAGGGGTCTGTGTTGGGTCCACTGTTGTTTGTCATGTACATCAATGATCTGGATGATGGTGTGGAAAATTGGATTAGTAAGTATGCAGATGATACTAAGATAGGTGGTGTTGTGGATAATGAAGTAGATTTTCAAAGTCTACAGAGAGATTTAGGCCATTTGAAACAGTGTGCTGAACGATGGCAGATGGAGTTTAATGCTGATAAATGTGAGGTGCTACATCTTGGCAGGACAAATCAAAATAGGACGTACATGGTAAATGGTAGCGAATTGAGGAATGCAGTTGAACAGAGGGATCTAGGAATAACTGTGCATGGTTCCCTGAAGGTGGAATCTCGTGTAGATAGGGTGGTAAAGAAAGCTTTTGGTGTGCTGGCCTTTATAAATCAGAGCATTGAATATAGAAGTTGGGATGTAATGTTAAAATTGTACAAGACATTGGTGAGGCCAATTCTGGAGTATGGAGTACAATTTTGGTTGCCTAATTATAGGAAGGATGTCAACAAAATAGAGAGAGTACAGAGGAGATTTACTAGAATGTTGCCTGGGTTTCAGCAATTAAGTTACAGAGAAAGGTTGAACAAGTTAGGTCTTTATTCTTTGGAGCGCAGAAGGTTAAGAGGGGACTTGATAGAGGTCTTTAAAATTATGAGCGGGTTAGACGGAGTTGACATAGATAAGCTTTTCCCATTGAGAGTAGGGAAGATTCAAACAAGGGGACATGACTTGAGAATTAAGGGACAGAAGTTTAGGGGTACCATTAGGGGAACTTCTTTACTCAGAGACTGGTAGCTGTGTGGAATGAGCTTCCAGTGGAAGTGGTGGAGGCAGGTTCGATTTTATCCTTTAAAAATAGTTTGGATGGGTATATGGACGGGAAAGGAATGGAGGGTTATGGTCTGTGTGCAGGTAGATGGGACTAGGGGGAAGTAAAAAAAATATATAAATAAAATAAAAAAATAAAAAATAATTTTTAAAAAGTGTTCGGCACAGACTTGAAGGGCCGAAATGGCCTGTTTCCGTGCTGTAATGGTTATATGGTTATATGGTACTGTTTCATATCTAAGACTGGAAAATGATATCAATGAAATGCATGTTACATTCTTAATGGGAAAGGCCAGAGTGGAAGCATATGATGATTCCCAGAATGGAACTTACTGCCGCAGTCTTAGCTGTTAAAGTTGACATAATGCTGCAAAAGGAACTGCAGCTTCAGCTGGAGAAATGTATCTTCTGGACTGGTAGTACTACAGTGCTTAAATACTTTAACAATGAGAACAAGCGTTTTCTAACATTTGTGGCAAATAGAATCTCTTGTGTAAGGAGAGATGCTAATGTATCACAGTGGAAATATGTTAACACAAAGGAAAATCCTGCGGATGAAGCTTCTAGAGGACTAACAGCAGATCGCTTAAGCAATAAGAGATGGATCAATGGACCAGAGTTTCTCTGTGAGCCACACAGAGAATGGCCAAAGCTTGTGCTGGGATTTGAAATGTCTGCTCATGATCCAGAAATTAAACAAAATGTCACAGTGAATGTTATTGCTAAAGATTCGTCGAACCTAACGAATGATTTAATTACCCATTTCTCATCATGGAATAAGTTGATGACTGTGGTGGCTTGGTTTCTTAAAGCCAAAACAAGATTATTGCTGTTTGCTCGAAAAAGGAAAGAGATTGCCGAAAGTATTTCTGAAGAAGATCCTGAAATACTGAAGGAAAAGGTTGAAAAGAAGATGCAAGTTTAGGCATCGTACCACGTACCACAGGGATTACATCTTGATGATCTTCTCAGAGCAGAAAACACAATTATTTATTTCTGTCAAAGACAAAAATACAAAGAAGAAATATTGACGTTAGAAGCTGGAGTACATGGTGTCAAAAGAGACAGTAAATTGTATAAGCTGGATCCGGTATTGGACGAAGGACTTCTGAGAGTTGGCGGACGCCTGAATAGACTGGCAATGCCTGAAGAGGCTAAGCATCCTATTCATATTTCAACATTACTGTTACAACATATTCATGAACGGATCGGACATGGAGGAAGAAATCACATGCTGTCGCAACTTCGTAAGAAATATTAGATTATCAAAGCTAACTGCTGCAAGAAAGATAATAAGAAATTGTGTTGGATGTAGGCGATAGCGTGGAAAAGTTGGAGAACAGAAAACGGCGGACTTACCTCTGAAGAGGATTCAACCTAATAATCCTCCTTTTACAGATGTGGGAGTAGATTTTTTCGGTCCTATTGAGGTTAAAAGAGGACAAAGTCTTGTGAAAATGTATGATGTAATCTTCACTTGCATGGCAAGCAGAGCAGTACATCTTGAAGTTGCATCTACACTTGACACAGACTCCTGTATTCATGCATTACGGAGATTTATTTGTCGAAGAGGTCAAGTTCTATCATTAAGATCGGATAATGGTACGAATTTTGTTGGAGTGGAAAGAGAATTATGAGAAGCACTTAAAGGCTTAAATCAGAATAAAACTCAGAGTGTTGTGCATCAGGATGGGATAGAATGGAATTTTAATCCTCCGGCAGGTTTAAGAACGATTGATCCGCATGGTTAGAAATGTACTACACTCTGTTCTTAAACAACAAGTTCTAGACGATGAAGGATTGCAAACTTTATTTCGTGAAGTTGAAGCAATTCTAAATGATCAACCCATTACTAAGAGTCCTGATGATCCGAATGACCTGGAAGCGCTTACACCAAATCATATTCTTCTGTTGAAAACCAATCCAATGCTACCACCTGGGCTCTTTATGAAGGAAAATTTGTATATTAGACGCAGGAGGAAACAAGTACAATTTATGGCAGATCTTTTTTGGAAAAAATGGACACATTTTTAAGAGAATGTGCCTTTAATCCAAGAACGACAACGATGGTTGAAAGTAAGAAATTTTATTCCAGGTGATATTGTTTTGGTGGTTGATTCTACTGCACCACAAGGTTCTTGGTTGCTGGGAAAGCTACTGGAGATCATGTCAGACATTAAGGGTTTGGTGCGTACAGTACGACTTCAGACTAAGTATAATGTCTTGGTAAGTAGAAGATATGTCTGCTATTAGAAGGCGATAATGAAGATGAAAGAATCGTTAAAGAAGTCTGAATGCTGATATATAATGCTTATTACTTTTGTTTTTTGATATATGTTAAGCTTTTTAGCTCCTCTACTAATGTCTATTACTCAGAACAATTTTGGAGCCATTAAGCTTAAGTAATTTATTATAGTCATGTCTAGTTACCTTTAGTTTTTATCTGCCTGTGTTAATGTGGGTGGGATTTTACACGTAGTCTGGGGCGTGTTTTTGGCTCGAGGATACTGGTGCAGACTCTCAGAGGATTAGTTTCAGTTTGATGTCGGGGCCATAGGATGAAACCGTTTTCTACCATTACCACGAGCATAATTTGGACATATATATATTGTCAGACGATGTACTTTTACAAGAAGGTTTTATGATTTATATGACATGAATGGAACGACGATTAAGAATGGAAAGTTATGAGTTATTTCATTGTTTTGTATTACTACAATAAAGAAGCTATTAATCAAGAGACTACTTCTGGTAGATTCATCTTTGCTGTTTTAAATGTGTGGAGGGCGTGAAACTACTTTTCTAATCATCTCCGACACATTAGTGGCTATTGAAGGGTCAATTTGAGAAGTTGTAAAAACCGCCACTACAATCATAATCGTAATTCATTAACCAAGTATGTTTTGCAACATATTGGGAATTTGGTTTGCTATACAGTCATACCAAAAACGCAACAAGACACACAACTACATAAAAATTTGACATAAACATTCATGTTTCTCATGCTGACAGTGCAAGCAATGTTTGATGTCAATTCATGTTCCTACCACGTGGTGGCAGCAGCAGCATGTTCAAATAGGGACATTCATTTCCTGTGACAGGGGCCTCCAAACTTTTCTGCATGAGGACCACATTATATATTTGCAGGGCTGCCAACTCTCATGCTTAGAGCGTGAGAATCACGCATTTGAAAAAACTCGCACGCCCTCACGCTGATCAGAAATTTCTCACGCTCTGTGGTGAGAAATTTTGTGATCAACGAAAATTTCAAAACTCAGATAAACTGCATGGTCCGCGGGTGTTGGAGAGCCGGGGCTGAGGGAGGGATGGAAGCAGCGGGCGGATACAGATGCGGGGAGTCGGGGCTGGCGAGCGTTTGCGGGACTGGCGAGTGTTTGCGGGGCTGGCGAGTGTTTGCGGGGCTGGCGAGTAGCTCGCTGCAGTTCCGGCCATGGAGCAGCGCAAGAGTCCCGGGCCGTCGGAGGCATCGGAAGCGTTGCGCCGCTGCCGCGAGAGTCTCTGTGCCAAAGGGACAGACTCTCAAAGGGAGGTGGAGAGAGAGAGAGGGGAAGGAGACAGGGAGACAGTAGATGTATTGGACGAGGCAATGCAGATAAAAGCGGAATCAGCAAACTTAATATCATATTTGTATAATATTATCTTAAATGTACAAATACCATCTAAGGAGGGTATCAGAAGAGACTGGGAACAAGAGTTAGCTATTAAAATTTCAAAGGAAAGTTGGAATGAATACTTATTAAACGTGCATAAATGCTCGATTAATGTAAGACACACTTTAATACAATTTAAAATTTTACATAGATTATATTATTCGAAAACTAAAATTCATAAAATTTTCCCAAATGTATCATCTATTTGTGATAAATGTCAATCCCAAGAAGCTACTATAGCGCACTCATTCGTTTTCTGTACAAAAATTCAAAAATTTTGGAATGAAATTTTTGAAATCTTTACAAAGTTATTTAAAACAAGACTGATACCCAAAGCAGAATGGATAGTAAGATTAAACGAGAACTTACCTAAGTTTGAAGTTTGATCTTTATTTTATGAGGAGTTACGTAGGTGATTACGTGAAGAACCCCGCCAGTGCGCCTGTGCGTCAATCTTCAAAGCAGCGGTGTGAAATCACAAAAAACAACAACCGAAGTAATATAGTCTCATACTAAAACGAGTAAGACAAGAACTTCCATCTGACCTTTATGATAGAGGGTAGGGTCGTGGTGGGCACGTAATCACCTACGTAACTCCTCATAAAATAAAGATCAAACTTCAAACTTAGGTAAGTTCTCGTTTAATCTTACTATTTTACTTCGGAGTCACGTGAGTGACTACGTGAAGATTTTAAAGCTTTGTGATTTCATGCCGTGGATCAATCCCGGCTTCTCACTGCATAGATTGACTCGGAACGAGAATAATCAATCATGCATTCATAATAACATTTGTACCACAAATGCAGTAATTCATTTCAATAATGAAATGAATCAGATCCCCTTTAAACCAGAGGAATTTACACAGAACTTAAAATAGTTTCTGCAAACAACCCCGCATTAACAATAGGCCGATGGTAAAAATGTTGAAACATCAACTCATTGGACCACCCGGCGGCTGCGAGGATATGGTCGACGGGGCCGACTTTTGCCCTGGCCGCCGACATTTCTGCTGCCCTAGTCGAGTGAGACGTAAAAACATAAGTGTTAATACCAGCAGCTGTTAAGACTTCTTTTATCCATCTGGAAATAGTCTGTATTGAAACTCTCTTGTGTGGTTTCTTGTGTGTGATCAAAAACCCAGCTTCTGTATTCTCAAATTCTTTGTGACCTCAATGTATTGTAATAAATATGTCTTAATACAGAGACATGGATCATTTGGATATGCTGCCAGCATAATTTTAAATCCTGTCACACCTGGCCTAATTTGCTTTAGTAGGTCATAGATATAGAATGTAACCTTGTCTTCAGTTACTTCCATACTGTCTATTTGTAATTTTCCAAGTGTTTGCACTCGTTGTGCTGTCACTCATGCCATAAACATGAATACTTTCATACTGAGCTTGACCAAAGGTAAAGACACACTTGATGACCGTTCACGAAGTAGTTTCAGTACCACACTTACATCCCAGATTGTCACGTACCTAGGTTTCGGTGGTTTGGAATTAAAGATTCCTTTCATTAGTCTGGAAACAATTGGGTGTGACCCAATTGAGTTTCTTTCTGAATCCAGAACCAAATATGAGGACAATGCACTTCTGGCTGAATTAATTGCACTACAACTCAGACCTTCATCATAATAAAGTTTTGACAGAAATTCTAAACATTTGAAATATCTGCAGTACTTTATTGCACATTCTTTTGTACCCAGAACTCTTCCCATTTCTTAATATAAGAAAGGTACTGTTTTTGAGTGCTCTTCCTCCAGGCTGCCGTAAGCATGTCCACAGTATGCTCAGACAGTCCTCGTCCCAGAAAAGGCATTCTTAAAACCTGCAAATCAACAAATCCAAACGATCATATAATGGATGTTGTTCCCCTGTACAGGATGCAGCAATAAATTACTCTTTTTTTGGGGACTTTCATCAACATTTGTGTTGTTAATTCTAATATCAACGGATACCATGGCTGTGTACGCCAATCTGGTACTACCAATACCCTTGAAGCAGCATCTTGCCTGATTTTAAGCAAACATTGGCTTATGAGGCAGAAAGGTGGAAATATATATGAAAACATACCACCCCAATGTAGCGAGAAAGCATCAATCGCCACTGCTCCTGGATCTGGTTTCCATGAGACATATCTCGATAGCTGATGATTCAAGTCGATGTCGGTCATTCCAAATCTGATTACTATATCATTGAATACCTCTTGATTCAACATCCATTCTTTATTATCATGGAACTTTTCGTGACCTGGTGTCTGCTATCGTTCATTCTACCTCGTAGATAGATAGCTGAAATCCAAATGTTCTTTTCAATACACCAAGCCCAAAGTTGATTAACCATTTTGTCACAAGACACCGACTTAATTCCACCCATATCATTAATATAAACAACTACTGTTGTGTTATCAATTTGAACTTGAACATGCTTATTAGTTGTGTTAGAACAATAAGCTTGGAGCCCATAGAAACATCCTAGAAGCTCCAAATAGTTAATTCCCCATGTCTGCAGTAACAATGACTCTTCCTGATTCCATCTGCCTCCTCAGCTAGATGTTAAGTCAGTTGCACCCCATCCTGGTGCACTGGCATCAGTTTGTAATATCATGGAAGGTTGTTCAATCAGCACTTTGCTGGAACTGCTTGAGACATGTAGAATCCACCACTGCAGATCAGAAACAGCATTTGTTGTTAGTTGCATGGTTCTATCAAAATGACCAACATGCATTCTCGGTGCCTGTTCTTTAAGTCTCTGCAGCTGTTGATAATGTAATGGTCCGAATTGGACTGCTGGGAATGCTGCTACTAATTTTCCCAGTACACGAGCCACCTGTCTAATTGAAGGTTTTTGCTCGTTTAGGAGATTACTGCAATCTTTAATCAAATCCACCCTTTTTTCCCTGGGCAAAGTAATATTAATTTGGATTGAATCAATTGTGAACCCCAAATAATTAATAGAGGTACATGGTGTTAACCTAGATTTCTTTGGATGAATTAGAAACCCCAAATTTTCAAAAGTTGATTTCACAACTGCAACAGATACTTCTGTTGACTGTTTTGTCTTTCCTATAATCAAGACATCATCCAAATATGCCATTAGTACATGCCCCTGGCTACTCAACAAGCCCAGAATTGGTTTTAACAATTTTGTGAATATTCTGGGTGCAGATATTAACCATTAGGCAGAGCTTTGAACTGCCACAACTGGTTCATCCATTTAAATTTAAGATACTTCCTATCTTGTGAATGAACAGACACTGAATAATATGCATCTTTCAAGTCTATAGTTGCCATATAACATGCTTCTGAAATAAGCTGTTTGGCAGTCACAAATGTTTCCATTTTAAAATGTCTAAATTGCACAAAAGGATTCAGATTTATCAAATCTACAAGAATCCTACATCCTCCATCCTTTTTTGATCGAGGGAATATATTTGACACAAATTGGTGACTTTGGTAGACTGATTTTTCAATAACCCCTTTTTTATATAGGGTTTCAATTGCAACCTGAACCTCCATCACTTCTTTTTGTACAAAGTGCAGAGTTCGGCTAGGAACATGCTGAACAGGCAAATCATAATTTGAATTGAATTCAATTCAAAATCCTTGTATATTATTCAGGATTACCACATCTGAAGTAATTTTCTTCCAATTATTATAGAAGAAATGTAACCTGCCTCCAACTTTTGGACTTAATCCAGTTAGTATGTTCCCATGAGAACCAGGTCCACCTACCTCTTGAGTCATTTGAGTACCCTGAGATTCCTGGGTTCTCCCGGAAGCACGCCCCACTGGTTCTTGCTCCCGCTGCAGGCCGCCAACTACGTCCCTGCGTTGATGAGCGACTTGGTCCAGGATTCGTATGACGTCTGAAAGGATACTTCCTCTTTACAGACTTCACAACCATTGATGTCTTCATCAATCCTGTTTTCGCTTCATCTTCCAACTCTTTAATACGTCTCCCGAGATCTCTCCAAAGAGTAAGTTGTGGTAATTTGTATATTACTTGGTTTGCAGAGTGCTGCAAATTTCGGATTCATAGTAGACCGTATAGCACTTCTCGAAGTGGGTGCTGCATAGCAACCCAGTGCTTGCTGATGCAACTTCGTCATCTTTTGGTTGTTACCTGCTATTCTGGTAAAAGCAGTTATTCCAGAACCCAGCAGCTTTAATATTCTCTGCAACTGATTCCAGATACTCTTGCAGTCTCATCCATTTCATGCTGTTCCAGCTAATGGTAAACCAAGTAATTTATTAAGGAGGCCAGTTCTTCCTAATGGCTCTCCTGACCCTGACGGGGCAGCGAATCCTACTACCAGGGTTGGAAACATCTGACAGCTGCCTTTCATCGCCTTGTACAGCCTCACCGTCAGAGTCGGGGTCTGAAATCTCATGACCCGTAGCACGCTCCTCATTCCTGAGGGTGCATTCCATCAGCCCTGAGCCAGGTGCTGTTAAGCTGCTCCTGCAGCTTGGATTACAGTACAACTCCTTCCTGAGTGAACTTTTGCTCCAACAACCTATGAAAAAGGCTTCTATTTGGGCAATACGCTCGAAAGCAGTATCTATCCCTGTACCAGGAGCTGTTTGAGCTGTTTCCAGCAGCTTGGCTTTCAGAACACTCCTCCCTGAGTGAACTTTGCTCCAACAGCCTGTGTAAAAGGCTTTCTATTTGGGCAATACGCTCTAAAGCAGTATCTAGCCCTGGAGCTACTCCATTGCCTGGGACTCCCTCCTTTGGGATTTAAACTTTGTCTTTTGCCCGACAGGCGCTGACTGTATTTTCACCAGCCCCAGGTCCACAGTCGCTATGCTCACCGCTGGCGACTGTACCGGGGTTTAGAGGCGGTTGGTCTCTAACCGCGGACTCCCGACTTTTCCGACTTTCTGTCGGCTGTGTCGCTCGCCTCTTCCCCCTGTCCGTTTTTTCCCATGGCGTCTGTGGAAAAAATCGCCATAGACCCACAGTACGCAGACCTGGAAAACCTGTAAAAAAGTTTTTACTTACCTTGTAGTTGAAAAACTACAAACCACTCGAGGAGCACTGCTCCTCACGTCCGTTTGCGTCAAGGCGTCTGACGTAATGACGCGCAGGCGCACTGGCGGGGTTCTTCACGTAGTCACTCACGTGACTCCGAAGTAAAATTATCTTCGGTATAACGGAAGATGGTCCAGAACTAAATGTGTTTCAAAAGAAACTAATGGACTATGGGTTAATAATTGGAAAAAAGCTAATTCTAACATTTTGGAAGAAGGCTCCAATACCAACTATAAATATGTGGATTTCAAATATGTTTGAAACATTACACCTAGAAGAGATAAGACTCCTCCTAGCAGGTAAACCAGATCACTTCCACCTGACGTGGTCTGCATTTATAGAATTATTACAAACATAGGGTGCAAAAGTACTTAAAAAAAAAAAAAAAAAAAAATTGAAGTCAGGTAACAGGGGATGATAGTTGAAGAGTTGGTATGTCCCATTTACGTAATGCTCATAAAAATATTTGTTTCTCGCTTTTTCCTCTTCCTCTCTCTCTTTCTTTCCTAGGGTCTATTTCTTAACTCTTTTTCTTTTGTTTTTAATTTAGCTCTTATAGGGTCTTCGTCCTTTTTTGTTGTCACATTTCCTACACTTTCACTTTTTCCTTCACTTTCTTCTTTCTTTCAATCTTTTCCTTTTCTAGTGTAAAAAATAAATGGAGTACATTGATTGTAAGAAGATATAAATGACGAGTACTAATGTATGTGGTTGTAATGTCATGTACTTCTAATAAATAAAAATTTGGTGAGAAATTCTGTGATCAACGTAAATTTCAAAACTCAGATAAACTGCATGGTCCGCGGGTGTTGGAGAGCCGGGGCTGAGGGAGGGATGGAAGCAGCGGGCGGATACAGATGCGGGGAGTCGGGGCTGGCGAGCGTTTGCGGGACTGGCGAGTGTTTGCGGGGCTGGCGAGTGTTTGCGGGGCTGGCGAGTAGCTCGCTGCAGTTCCGGCCATGGAGCAGCGCAAGAGTCCCCGGGCCGTCGGAGGCAACGGAAGCGTTGCGCCGCTGCCGCGAGAGTCTCTGTGCCAAAGGGACAGACTCTCAAAGGGAGGTGGAGAGAGAGAGAGGGGAAGGAGACAGGGAGACAGTAGATGTATTGGACGAGGCAATGCAGATAAAAGCGGAATCAGCAAACTTAATATCATATTTGTATAATATTATCTTAAATGTACAAATACCATCTAAGGAGGGTATCAGAAGAGACTGGGAACAAGAGTTAGCTATTAAAGGGAGGTGGAGAGAGAGAGTGAGGGGAAGGAGACAGGGAGACAGGGGGAGAGAGAGAGGGGGTGAGAGGAGAGAGGGAAGAGACAGAGGGGGCGTGAATGGAGAGAGAGAGAAGGAGGGAGAGAGAGGGGAGAGAGAGGGGAGAGAGAGGGGAGAGAGAGGTAGGGGAGAGAGAGGGGGGAGAATGAGGTGGGAGAGGGGGGGAAGAGAGAGAGGGTGAGAGGGAAGAAAGAGGGAAGCGAGAGAGAGGGAGGAGAGGGTAGCAGAGAATGGGAGAGAGGGGAAGAGAGAGGGTGGTAAAAGAGAGAGGGGGAGAGGGAGAGAGGGGGAAAGAGAGAAACAGGGAAAGAGAGAGATAGATGGGGGGGAAAGGAGAAAGAGGAGATAGAGAGAGGGGAGAGAGAGCAAGGGGGAGAGTGAGGTGGGAGGGAGAAATGTGGGAGAGAGAGGAGGAGAGAGGAGGAGAGAGATGAGAGAGAAAGAGGGGGGGACGAGAGAGGTGAGAGAGAGTGGAGAGACAGAGAGAGGGAAGAGAGAGAGGGGGAGAGTGTGTGGAGAGGGAGAGGGAGAGAGAGGGGGAGATAGAGAGGGAGGGAGAAAGGGAGAGAGAGAGGGGGAGAGAGAGGGGGAAGCAAGGGGGAGAGAGAGGACAGAGAGAGAGGGAGGGAGGGGGAGAGAGAGAAGAGGGGAGAGAGAGAAGAAAGAGAAGGGGAGAGAGAGGGGGGAGAGAGAGGGGGGGAGAGAGTTAGGGGAAAGAGAGGGGAGTGAGAGTTAGGGGAAAGAGAGGGGAGAGAGTTAGGGGAAAGAGAGGGAGAGAGAGGGAGAGAGAGGAGAGGGGGAGAGAGGGGACAAGAGTGAGAGAGAAGAGAGAGGGGGAGAGGGAGGGAGAGGGGGAGATAGAGAGGGGGAGATAGAGAGGGAGGGAGAAAGAGAGAGAGGAGGAGAGAGAGGGGGGAGAGAGAGGGGAGAGGGGGAGAGAGAGAGGGGAAAAGAGGAGGAGAGAGAGAGAGAGAAAGAGAGGGGGGAGAGAGAGGGGGAGAGAGAAGAGAGAGGGAAGGGGAGAGAGTGAGGGGGAGACAGGGGAGAGAGAGGGGATGAGAGGAGAGACAGAGAGGGAGAGAGAGGAGAGAGAGGGGAAAGAGAGGGGGAGTGGAGAGATAGAGGGGGAGAGAGAGAGGGGTTGAGAGGAGAGAGAGTGGAAGAGGGGGAGAGAGAGAGGGGGATAAGAGTGAGGTGGGAGGGAGAGAGCGAGAGTGGAGAGAAAGAGAGGTGGAGAGAGAGGTGAGGGAGAGAGTGGGAGAGAGAGAGGGGGACAGAGAGAGGAGAGAGGGGGAGAGAGAGAGGGGGAGAGAGAGGGGGAGAGAGGAGGGGGAGAGGGGGAGAGAGAGGGGGAGAGAGAGGGGGAGAGGGGGGAGAGAGGGGGGATAGAGAGGCAGGGCTGCCAACTCCCATGCATTGAGCGTGAGAATCGCGCATCTCGCCAAATTCTCACGCTGATCACAAATTTCTCTCGCTCTGTTGTGAGAAATTCTGTGATCAACGAAAATTTCAAAACTCATATCAACTGCATGGGCCATGGGTGCTGGAAGCAGAAGCAGCGGCGGGGACAGATGCGGACGGGGAGCAGGGCTGGCGAGTGTTTGCCGGGCTGGTGAGTCGCTCACTGCAGCTCCAGCCACGCCTCAATGCAAGGCGTCAGAAGCGTTGCGCCGCTGCCGTGAGAGTCTCTGTGCCGAATTCGCCCAGGTGAGCGGCATGGATCAGGCTGCAGCTCGGTGCATCCAGAAGGACAACCAGTGGCTGCTGGAAGTAAGTACCAAGCACTGGGTAGAAACGGTGGAAGATAGTGGACTTCAAATGGGGTGGTTGGAGAAAGCATCCTTCTTGCATGCTAGATTTTCACTTACTGTAACTGCAGGAAAAATGTTCCCGATGTTGGGGGAGTTCAGAACCAGGGGTCACAGTTTAAGAATAAAGGGGGGGGGGCAGTTAGGACTGAGAAGAGGACAAACTTTCTTCATGCAGTGAGTTGTGAATCTGTGGAATTCTCTGCCACAAAAGGCAGTGGAGGCCAATTCACTGGATGTTTTCAAGAGAGAGTTACATTTAGTTCTTGGGGCTAACGACATCAAGGGATATGGGGAAAAAACAGGAAAGAGGTACTGATTTTAGATGAATAGCCATGATCATATTGAATGGCAGTGCTGGCTCGAAGGGCCGATGGCCTATTCCTGCACCTATTTTCTATGTTTCTATGCTTGAGTATATGGCAATAAAACTCGATCACGATTTTGAAGCATTCATGCATGGTGGAGGTATAATGTAGTCATAGAGTGATACAGTGTGAAAACAGGCCCTTCGATGCAACTTGCCCCACACCCGCCAACATGTCCCAGCTACGCTACCTGCTTTTGGTCCATACCTCCAAACCTGTCCTATCCATGTATCAGTCTAACTTTTTCTTAAATGTTGGGATGGTCCCTGTCTCAACTACCTCCTCTGGCAACTTGTTCCAAACACCCATCACCCTTTATGTGGATAAAGTTACCCCTTAAAAAGTTACCTCTTAAAAATACTTCATACAAAAAACATTGAAATCATACTTCTACAATGCACTAAAACATGATTTTAATACATCAAATTTCAAAAGGTTCCTACCCTGGGAGGGGGGACACCCTTCTTCCACACCCTCTCCCCACTCGGTTGCTCCACTCCCTCACCAGGTACCCCCAAGGCCAGTGATCAGTGATCGCTCAGCCTCCCCCCTTTCAAAAACGCTCCAATCCAATTTAAAGCATATATATTGCAATCAAGTGTAAGTTAAAAGACTCGCTACAGTATGCACCATATCGCACAATTTCAAGCTGAAAAATGCAAAAGTTCCATACCAATGGGAGGGGGACACCCGCCTACTTCCCCCTCCCCCCCCCTGCTATGCTCCCTCGGGCTTGGTCTCTTGCAATTTCTCACTCCCAACTCTCACCCAATGTTGGCAGCCCTGTATTTGACACATTTTTTTGCGGGCCGTAGGATAAAATTAATGTCACAGACACACACACACACATTGACATACACACACTGACATGCACACAGTGACATACACACACTGACACACACATGCACTGACACACACATGCACTGACACACACACACACACACACACTGATGGACACACACGCACACTGACACACACTAACACATATTCACTGATACACACATTGACACACACACTGACATGCACACACAGTGACACACACACACTGACACACACGCCCACTGACACACACACACACACTGACACACACTGATAGACACATGCACACTGACACACACACACACTGACACATACACACTGATACACACACATTGACACACACACACAGTGACATACACACACACACTGACACACACATAGAAACGCACATGCACACGTGGACTCCCACATACCGAAACACACACACACATAGACCCGCACACCGACACACACACAAAAACACAGACTCACACACACAGACAGACAGACACAGACACTCACACACACACAGACTCTCTCACACTCTCTATATCTCTATATATGTCTATATATCTTTATCTCTCTCTCCCTCATACATACGCACTGTGATCACCCCTCAGGCACATTAACAAAGAACCGCTCACGCATAATGCTCACCCATCGGGCACACTCACACAGCCGGCTACCGACCCGCCGATCTCCGCAGGGCTGGCGAGAGAGAAAGAGGGGGGGGGCAGAGAGAGGGGGGAGAGAGAGGGGAGAGAGAGAGAGAGAGTGGGGAGAGGGCAGGGGAGGATTCCCCGGGTGCTGTTCACGGGTCACCCTCACGGGAGAGACCGCTACACACCGACCCTGGCCGATCTTGCTGTCAACTACCTCCCCCCCTCCTCCCCCTCCCCCTCGCTCCACTTCTCACCCCACAACTCTGCCTTTGCAACTCAGGAGCAGTGGCACGGTGGCGCAGCGGTAGAGTCGCTGCCTCACAGCACCAGAGACCCGGGTTCTATCCTGACGTCTTGCTGTCTGTACGGAGTTTGTACCCACGTGGGTTTTCTCCGCGTGCTCTGGTTTTCTCCCACACTCCACGTTTGCAGGTTAATTAAATTTGTCCCGTGTGTAGGATAGTGCTAGTGCGTATGGGCATCGCTACGATGGGCCGAAGGGCCTGTTTCCACGCTGTATCTCTAAAGTTGCGCTACCACAGAACCCACTAAATAGCCCGCCGCACGGAACGTGTTAAGAGCTTGCTGCGGGCTGGATGTGGCCCGCGGGCCATAGTTTGGGGACCCCTGTCCTATGATATACACTGCGAAGGTGGACAACCCGGACAATAATATGCAAAATGCAATTTTTGGTTTTAAGTTCCTATAAAAAAAGTCCAGAACTCCTGAGTTCAGTGTTTGTTCCCTGTTTTATTTTTCTAAACACCCTGAGAGCTCTCACCTCTTACTGTTGCATGCTGCCCTGCTTGCGCCTCACGATGATACTCTCTTTTGATTCTTTGCCTTGCCGTAAAACTGAATAGTAGAACAGATCAAAATCTGTGGCACACTGGCACTGCTGCCTCTGGGTTTAATCTTCATCTAGTGGGACATCATCGTGGAGTTTTCACGTTTTCCGTGTGGCCGTGTGGGTTTCCTCCAACATCCCAAAAGTGTGGGCTGGTAAGTTAATTAGCCACTGTAAATCAACCCTACAGTGCATTTAAAAGATAGAATCTGAGGTGGATGAGGTAATTGGTATGTAGGGAGAATAAAATGTATTTGGGTAGGATTAGTATCAAAATGAGTGCTTTATGGTCAAAGCACTTTCGATTGGCCAAATGGCCTTGTTTTGTGCTGTATCTCTCTGTGATTCTGCACTGAAGCAGATGGATTTTATTCAAAAGAGTGGAACACAAAAACATGTTATCCAGTGGACCAATGAATTTATCAGGCACGCCTCCTAAAGCTGGCTTATGAATGAAATATCTCAGCAAATCGTATGACCATTGAAGAAAACTATTTATCTCTGAAAATTAAGCCTGCAGATTTGTAAATGTGATGTTAAAAAAAATTGTTTGAAATGTGCCCAACAAACTGTGTGTTTCCAGCATTTCCCAATTATAATTCTCTTTTTGAATGTTGTGCAACACAAAAAGGTTGTGCAATTCTATCACTCCTAAACTTCCAGTGCTGTTAACTTCCAGCTTGACACGGTAATAAAGTCACAATAGATGTACTTGCGACCATTTGTCAGCTTTGCTGTTGTGCATGTCAGATGTCAGCTTGGGCACACAGTGACTTTACAAATGAATTAAAGATCATATAATCTATTCCTGGTGATTTGTTTTATGAGGCGAAAGTTGGAATTAAGACCTTACCATGTCCTTCAAATGGAAGCAGGAGATTATTCAATAAAGGAGGCAATTGAAAGCATTTCCCTGCTTCATTTTCAGTTAACATTTTATGTGAAAAGCATTGCAAATCTTAAAATTTGTGCTTCTCTACATACCTAATATTTCAGGTTACCTGCATTCTCTCTGTCCCTTTCTCTTCCAATCTACCCTAATCTTTTCACACACACCCTTCTTCCTACCACTGTAGATTGGCTACTTCATACTAGCCAATTATAGTGCTTGTTAGTAGTGACTCCGCCTAGTATGTGCTTTATATTACCAAGAGCTTGCCTACTCTAGTTACTACGAGTAGCTGCTAGGAAATGTAATGTCCTGCAGATCCTTGCTGCAAGTAGATTTAATAAACATGTGTTGTATCTTGATATGTGTTTGACTCAACTCATTACATGGTCAGAAAGTGAGTCTTGCCCACTTTGTTCATGTTTATCGGGTTTTGTTTTTTTGATTAGTTTGTGTGTCTACTATCTCCGTCATGGCAAATTCGTATCGCCGTCCTAGTCCTCCGATCTTTGACTCTGACATTGCTGAACGCTGGCATCTCTTCGAGCGCGACTACACTCATTATGTTTGCATCGTTCATCGCAAACTTGTCGGAGGTATGCTTGAAAGCAAGTTACAGGGTGAAATTCTTCATAATACTGACCTAACCCTTAATCAAGCAGAGCATGCCTGTCGGATTGCTGAGATAACGTCTTCCCACACTGAGTCTGTGCCCTTCGGTCACCGTTCGCAGCATAGTGTTAATCTTACAGACTACTCCTCTCGTAACACCCGTACGGGGTCTACTGTTCGGTGTCAAAATTGTAACTATTTCCATGCTATGGGTCGTCAGTTCTGTTGCTTATGGGAAAGCCTGTAATTTCTGCAAGTTAAACCACTTTGCATGATGCTGCCATTCCAGTGTGAATCAAGCAGCTTCAAGGACGAGCCTGTACCTGCTACAACATGAGCTTGCTGATAATGAGTTCCAAGAGCCTGACTTGCCATCCCCGCTCTGCTCCCAGAAAGTGCAGATACCAGTTCCGCCATACACTCTCTCCTCCCTTCGTCTAACGAGCAATTTGACCTTGAGGTAACCATTTTTGTGAATAACAGGCCTTTGATCGTGAAAGTTGATACTGGCAAAAAATGCAACGTTATCTCATTAACAGAGTTTAAAAAAAATCGTAATGCTGAACGTATTGAAAAGGCCTCCGCCATGGTTCGGGCTTACGGGGGAGATGTTCTACACCCACTTAGACAAGCTGATTTAAAGTGCACCATAGACGTGCAGACCCGTACCTTAAAGTTTTATATTGTTAAGGGGGATGCAGAGACTTTGCTTGGTATTAATGCATGCCATGATCTAGGCCTGGTATACTTTGGCCGCACTGTCCATCAACTCTTTCTCACTGATGGGCCCACTCAACATGTACTGTCTCAATACAAAGAACTATTTAACGACGAGCTTGGCAAGTTGCCTATCAAATACCACATTGTTGTCGACCCCAAAATTACCCCTGTGGTCCGAGCAGCACATCATGTTCCGCATGCCATGCGTGACAGAGTACACAATGAACTCAAGCAGATGGTCTCCATGGGTGTTATTGCTGGTTATTGACACATCTGAATGGATTTCCACCATGGTGATCGCAACAAAGAAAAACAAGGAGGAGATCTGTATCTGCATAAACCCCAGAGATCTGAACACTGCCATCAAATGCCCGCATTACTGAATGCGAGCAATAGAGGAAGTTGCTGCTCAGATAGGCAATGCATCAGTATTTTCTGTTCTAGATGCCAAAAGCTCGTTTTGGCAGATTCCACTGGTCCCAGACTCGTCCAATCTCACTACGTTCGGCACCCCCTTTGGCCGATACAAATTTCTGAGAATGCCCTTTGGCATCAACTCCACCAGCGAAGTTCTCGTTTACGGACGCGATTTGGCTGAACATGACGCTAATCTGAAGAAAGTACGTGACGATGCCAAAGATATTCAGCTCAAACTCAATCCCCTGAAGTTTCGAGTTCCAGAAGTTACTTACGTCGGACATGTTTTCAGAAGTGGTCCCAGCAGCCCTCCGGGACAAATACTTTGACGCCATCCACAGGGGCCACCCCGGCGTGGAGGCAACCCTCCAAAGGGCACATAGCATGTTTTACTGGCCTGGTATGACCAAATACATACGCGAAAAAAAATGAAGTTTGCGCCGTCTGCAAAAGCCTGACACGACATCAGCAGAAGCAGCCTTTACTGCCGCACCCGGTCCCTCCTCTCTCGTGGTCCACGTTAGCCACCGACATATTTCAATGGCATGGGAAACACTACCTAGTTCTTGTTGACTCTTACTTGGGCTGGTTCGAAATTGACTTACTTCAAACCATTACTTCTGAAGCAGTTATCGAGAAGTTGCAGCATCACCTCTCCGTGCACGGCTCCCCTGCATGTATTCTGTCCGACAACGGCAGACAATTCACCAGCCAAGCTTTCAAAAACTTTGCAAAACATTGGGACTTTCAACATATTACCAGCAGCCCTGAGTTCCCACAGTCCAACGGACTCGTCGAACGCGCTGTCCGGAGTGCAAAACAACTTATGGAGCGGTCCTAACTTGCAAAATTGGACGTATACCTGGACCTGCTCAACCTAAGGAATATTGCACGGGATCCCATACTGCGTTCCCCAGCCCAACAACTGATGTTTCAACAAACTCGTGCTCCACTGCCTGTGTCCCAGCAGCTTTTGGAGCCGCAAATTGATTCCCCGCCTGCAGTCCAGAAACAACTCAAACGTGACACATAGAAACGCTTCTTTGACAAATCCAGCAAGCCACTTAAACCTCTCGCACGTGGACAAGTGGTCCGTCTCCAGACCAACAAGGGCCGTGCACGTCTGGGCACATCTACGGCTCTGCCAAAGAAACGTGCTCTTATCTTGTTGAAGCGGACGGAGCCATCTACAGACGCAACCATCAACATATCCTTCCGGTGAAGGAACCGCGTCCTGCGACTCCATATCCTGACGTCTCGCATTTCGTATACCCTCCCACGGTCGGTCTCGCGACTCCGCTGCCAACTAGCGTTTCCACCGTGTCCTCCCCGCGGCCTTCAGCGACCAGCTCGCCTATCTCATCACCTCCCTGCCTGTCGGGTCGCTGGTCATTTCCCCAATTCCCTCCCCAGTATTTTCTCCAGTGAAAGGAGGTGTGGCGGATTCGTACCACACACGGACCGGACGGGTTTGCAGGCCACCCATTAGATAGTGATTTTGTGTAATTTTACAAACTTTCCCAAATGTGTTATTAACATTCCACCTAGATTGCTTAGCCACTGATGCTTCTTTTGTTTCTACAAGGAAAGATGTAGATTGGCTACTTCATACTAGCCAATTATAATGCTTGTTAGTAGTGACTCCGCCTAGTATGTGCTTTATATTATCAAGAGCCGCCTATGCTAGTTAGTATGAGTAGCTGCTAGGAAATGTAATGTCCTGCAGATCCTTGCTGTAAGTAGATTTAATAAACATGTGTTGTATCTTGCTATGTGTTCGACTCAACTCATTACAACCACCATTCTTCATCACCTTGTTTCTTCCAACATCATCCTCAACCCATTTACCTCATCTGCCCATTACCCACACACTCCTCCCATTGGATACCACCTCCCCAGCCCCCATCCACTCACCCCTCCCCTCTTGCTGTTGTTCTCATCTCTTATTTGGTCCTACTCTTCACCTTCCTTTCCTATCAGATTTCAGAATTTGCAGCCTTTTGTTCTTCACATATCACCTCCCAGCCTCTGTAATATCATTTCCACCCTTCCTCCCACCCTCCAATCGGACTCATCCGCCAATCAACCCCTCATCTGTATCCACCTATCACTTGTTCATTCTTGCCTCACCCCTCTCCACCACTGCTTTATGCTGGCCATCTCCCCTCTTCCCTTTCAATCGAGATGGTCTCGACCCAAAATGTTGACTGCCCAGTTCCCTCAGATGCTGCCTGAACCACTGAGTTCCTCCAGCAGCTCTCCTTTTATTATGCTACAGATCCCAGCCTGTGCAGTCTCTTATGCCTCCTTTGTTTTCTCTGTTTCTTCCATTTTTCGGATCTGCTTGAATATTCATATACACTCGGTGGCTATTGCTGAGGAGTTGCAGCAAATGTTTGGATCGGAATGAACAGCCTGTATAATAGACCAGCTTCCAAGCAGAGGGTAAACCATCCAGGTGGATCTCAAACTTAGTTCCCTACAACAAAAGGGGGATGCGTGTTAAATCATACACACAATCCTCTATAACTCTACTTAGTCTCTTTTACATCTATTACATCTATTACATCTATTCAATTCAATTTGTAATTACAATATGATATTTAAAGTGACACAAATGTCCACATAATTATTATTTCTGGGATGTCAGGACTGATTCCTGGGATGTCAGGACTTTCATATGAAGAAAGACTGGATAGACTCGGCTTGTACTCGCTAGAATTTAGAAGATTGAGGGGGGATCTTATAGAAACTTACAAAATTCTTAAGGGGTTGGACAGGCTAGATGCAGGAAGATTGTTCCTGATGTTGGGGAAGTCCAGGACAAGGGGTCACAGTTTAAGGATAAAGGGGAAATCTTTTAGGACCGAGATGAGAAAAACATTTTTCACACAGAGAGTGGTGAATCTCTGGAATTCTCTGCCACAGAAGGTAGTTGAGGCCAGTTCATTGGCTATATTTAAGAGGGAATTAGATGTGGCCCTTGTGGCTAAAGAGATCAGGGGGTAAGGAGAGAAGGCAGGTACAGGATACTGAGTTGGATGATCAGCCATGATCATATTGAATGGCGGTGCAGGCTATAAGGGCCGAATGGCCTACTCCTGCACCTATTTTCTATGTTTCTATGTTTCAGAGAATCTTGTCAAATTCTTCTACAAAAGACTGAGCAAAATCTGGATTAGTAAAAATTTACTGTGCTCTTAATCAATGCCGCATAAAATCAATGTTTATTTATACTGTCATAAGCTCTACACTCCCATCATCACCTTATTAATTACGTATTTTAAGAGAGTAGCAATTTGTTGGAAATCCGTTAACCCCATAATGTTGCTGCAGGAGTTTCTCAAGACACTGTTTGCAGCTTAACCATCTTCATCCCTCCTAATGTCGGAAGTAGAATTGCTCATTGATGCTTGCAGTGTTCCTTTTCATTCATATCCCATCTTGAAATGGAGCAATATATGTGTGCAGCAAGACCTTGGTGACCTCCAACGATGTTACTCGCAAGTGGCCAGTAATATATATACCAACACACATGGTTGACTAAAGCCATTTACAACAAGACTATACCACCCCCTCCCCTGGTACTTTCCCTTGCAACCGCAAGAGATGCAACACTTGTCCCTTCACCTCCCCCCTCCACTCCATTCAAGGACCCAAGCAGTCGTTCCAGGTGCGACAGAGGTTCACCTGCATCTCCTCCAACCTCATCTATTGCATTCGCTGCTCTAGATGCCAGCTGATCTACATCGGTGAGACCAAGCGGAGGCTTGGCGATCGTTTCGCCGAACACCTCCGGTCGGTCCGCAATAACCAACCTGAACTCCCGGTGGCTCAGCACTTCAACTCCCCCTCCCATTCCGTATCTGACCTCTCTGTCCTGGGTCTCCTCCATGGCCACAGCGAGCAACACCGTAAATTGGAGGAAATGCACCTCATATTCCGCTTGGGCAGTCTACATCCTGGGGGTTTGAACATTGAATTCTCCCAATTCTGCTAGCCCTTGCTGTCCCCTCCCCTTCATCAGCCATCTGGTTGTCTCCTCCCCTCCCCCAGCCCTCGGGCTCCTCCTCCGCCTTTTTCCTTTTTTCCTTTCTTCTCCCCACCCCCTATCAGTCTGAAGAAGGGTTTCGGCCCGAAACGTTACCTATTTCCTTCGCTCCATAGATGCTGCTGCACCCGCTGAGTTTCTCCAGCATTTTTGTGTACCTACAACAAGACCTTGCCAACTTGATTGAATCCCCCATATTAACCAGGAACAAGCTTAATTCTGCAGCTACAACACTGGTGGAGGGGTATTCTGTGGCAAGATTCAACCTATCTCCCAACCCTTTCTGTAACCCACAAGGCACCAAAACTCTCAATTTGTTTGAATGAGCACAGCCCACGTACTCAAGAATCACATTGTTTTCCAGATCAAATATAGCCCAATTAATCAGTACCCCATCTGGTACTTAAAATATTCATTCCTCCATGATCTGCATACAATATCTGGACCATGTTCCATCTGCAAGGCACACTGCTCTGCTTTTTAAATATTTTCTCGTGAATCTGCAATCTCCTCTCTCTACATACAGGAGCATGCATAAAGGAACACCTTCAAGTTACACACTGTCCAGTCTTGAGCATGTAATGGGCAGTATTTATTGCACAGGCCTAACTATCTTGAATCTGAATTTCACATTAATTTTCACTTCAGAGATCAAAAGATGCTGATTTTACTCTGGGCCTAGAGTCAAAATTGCACCAGGCTTTGCAAGAACAGTAGGTTTTCTTCCCCAAAAGATATTAATGAATAGACAGTCCTTTCCGACAATCTGGTAACCCCAAGCACTTTAGTCCAATTTAAATAATTGAATTTAAGTTCCCTAATGGTCTCAGTGGGATTTGAACTCATGTCTGCAGATCATTAGGCTGTTTGTCTAAAATTCCAGTCCAGTGGTCTGATCAGGGCACAACCACATCTAATATAATAGATGCTGCATTCAGAAAATCAAATGGCTACCTGAGGCTGGATGAGAGGCATGAAATAGTAAGATTAAACAAGAACTTACCAGTTTGAAGTTTGATCTGTATTTTATGAGGAGTTACGATGAGGGATTAAGTGAAGAACCCGTCCAGCACGCATGCGCGACATACTTCCAAGCAGCGGTGTGGAATCACAGAAAACACAATAATTGAAATAAACATAGTAAAGAAAAGGAGAACTAAGATACCAGTTGATCTCTATAATTGAGGGTGGGAGCGGAGGGCACGTAATCCCTCATCGTAACTCCTCATAAAATACAGATCAAACTTCAAACAGGTAAGTTCTCGTTTAATCTTACTATTTTACTTCGGAGTCACGTGAGTGACTACGTGAAGATTTTAAAGTTCTGTGATTTCAAACCGTGTAACAGTTCATACTTCACTCGCTGCCGAAGTCATTCAAGTGAGGAAGTATGTTATCGTAATCAACCATGAATCCGTTTGTAAACAATAATGGTATTTATTAAACAATAACAAAAGAAAAATGCTCCCCCGGGCTTAAATTATATATTTTTGCAGATTCTAAAACTCTTTCTGCAAATAACACAGCGGTTTGTTGTAGAACGTTTGGAACGTTTTCTCCATGGACCACCCCGCTGTAGCCAGGATGTGGTCCAGTGGCATGTCTATCCTTTTAGCTGACGATGTGGATGCTGCCCTGGTGGAGTGAGATGTATATATGTTAGTATCTACTCCAGCAGCTCCCAGTACCTGCTTGAGCCATCTTGAGATGGTTTGGCTCGACACCCGACCATGAAGTTTCTTGTGGCTGACCCATAAGGCTTTTTCTCTCCCTCGGGAATCTCTTGTTGTGTTGATGTAAGTGAGTAAGTGAGTCAAGACACACAACCGTGGGTCAGGTGAGCATGCCCGGAAATCCATAACTAGGCCTGAAGTTCCTGGCCTCCTCTGCTTTACCAGCTCCTGAATGGTGAATGAGACCCGGTCTGGTGTTATAACCATGTTGTCCAGTCGCAGTAAGTGGAGGGACTGGACTCTTTGTGCTGAGACTAGTGCCATCAGCATGACCGTTTTTGAGGGTTAGCTGTTCCAGGGTGAGAGACCTGGCTGGTGACCATCCCCTTAGGTATGTCAGGACCACACTGACATCCCAGATTTGGGTGTACCTAGGTCTAGGGGGGTTGGAGTTGAATATACCCCTCAGGAGTTTGATCACCAGCGGGTGAGACCCTATGGCCTGTTGTCCTGGTGTTGTTTTAAGTAGGCTGACAGAGCACTTCTGGCAGTATTGATGGCGCTGTAGCTCAGTCCTTCATTATGGTGAAGGCCAGCCAGGAACTCCAGTACATTGGTTATGGTTGTAGATGAGTATGTTGTCCCAGTATTCGAGCAGTATCTTTCCCACTTCCTGATGCTCGATAGGTATTGTTTCCTGGTGGACATATGGTGGGAAGCTGTCATAGTGTTGATGGTCCTGTCAGACAATCCCAGGCCCAGCAGTGGTCTTTTCATAATCTGCAACCCAGTAGGTTAATTTTGTCGTGGCATGGATGACTTATGCCTGATACCGGGTGAGTCAATAGGTCTGGGCTGCTGGTAAAGGTCATAGGAGTTTCGATGACCATGTCGAGGACCACTGGGAACCATGTCGGCCAGTCGGGTACTATCAAAATACCTGAAGCAGAGTCCATCTGTATTTTGCGTAGTACCCTACTGATGAGGCAAAAGGGGGGGAAAAGCATAAAATAAATAGTTTCCCCAGTTCAGCGCGAATGCATCTATCGCTGCTGCCTCAGGGTCTGGTTCCCAAGCGACATACATTGGTACCTGGTGATTTAGTCTGGATGCAAAGAGATCGATATCTGGTGCGCCATATTGCTTTGTAATTTTAGCAAAAGCTTTAGGATTTAACATCCATTCGGTGTTATCATTGAATTTGCGTGACCTGGTGTCTGCCACTGTATTTAGCTTACCTGGTAGGTAAGTTGCTGATAGCCAAATATGTCTATCGACACACTATTGCCAGATTTTGTTGACCAAATTGTCACATGATATCGATTTTATTCCGCCCATATGGTTAATATAGGCCACCACCGTGGTATTATCAATCTGTAAACGAACATGCAAATGGTGCATATTCGTAGAATATGCTTTAAAACCATAAAATGCACCCAACATTTCCAAATAATTTATGCCCAGTGTTTGTAGTAAAGATGATTCTAGGTTAGTCCATCTACCACCTGTGCTGGATATGGTATTAGTTGCTCCCCAGCCTTGAGCACTGGCATCTGTTTGTATAGTTAACATTGGGTTATTGATGATGATAGGGCTGGAACTATGCCAAATGTGCTCTATCCACCACTGTAACTGATATTGCTTCAATGGGTAATTTCATGGTTCGGTCAAAGTGACCTGCATGTCGTTTTAACGCCTGTACTTTTGCCCTTTGTAGGTTTTGATAGTGCAGAGGTCCAAATTGTGTAGCTGGAAATGCTGCTACCATTTTGCCAATTACTCTTGCCACTTGTCGGATGGTCGGTCGATCACTAACCATTAAATTGTTACACGTCTGTGCCAATTCTGCCATAGTTGCCCCATCCAGGTAAATTTCAGGTATCTGCGATGACCCTTTTGAATGGGTACTGTATAGTAGGCATCTTTTAAATCAATGCTTGCCATAAAGTATCCTTTGGAAATCAGTTGTATGGCAGTTACAAAGGTTTCCATTTTGAAATGTATATACTTAACAAAGGTATTTAATGAGGTTAAGTCAATGATGATGCGACATCCATCTTTTTTGTGTTTGGTAAATATATTTGAGACAAATTCCAAAGGTTCATGTTTGGATTTCTCAATGATACCCTTTGTAAGTAACCTCACCAGTTCTGCTTGACCCTCTAGTTTTTCTTTGACTGAGAGGGTAAAGACCCTTTGGGGTACATGCTGAACTGGTGTCATATTTTCTTGAATGAACTCTATTTTGTATCCACGAATACTGTTAAGTATATAACTATCATTCGTGATAGACCTCCATGCTTCAATGAACAGGTGTAATCTCCCCCCTGTTAGTACAGTTCCCCCACTTTTTATATGCTGGTAGGAACCAGACCCACCTACCTCCATAGTTATGGGAGTGTTCCTTTCTTCGGTTTCTTCATCCGTCGTTGTGCTGCTGGATGTACTGCTGGTTGGGGGTGGCGCATTTTCCATGGGGTCCGCTCTGGGCCCTGGCCTAAAAAAGGCTTTTGGGGATGGTATGCGGACCCCGAGCTTTCACCAGTCCCATAAGTTTGACGTTGACTGGTGGATGCGGTGGGGTACTGCCGTCTGGGTTGTGTGGGTCTGCTCGTTCCGGGGCCTGCTCTCATGAGGCCGAATGCTTTGGACTCTTGCTCCAGGTCTTTCACTTGTTTTGACAAGTCCTTTCCAAATAACAGGATCTGTGGCTCTGAGGCTGGTGTTTTGCACAGTCCTGCATATTTGGGATTGAGGGCAGGTCTTATTATCTCCTTGCGGAGGTTGTTTATCTCATATTGAGTGTTGCACAGCAGAGCCAGAGTGTCTTGCTGGTTGGTGGTCATATCCACCCCATCCACGGAACGAGCATAGGATGTTATACCTGTTGTCAGGAGCTTGAGGATATGCTGTAATTTTAGCTCCTGGTTCCGGATACTCTGTCCAACGTACCCCCAGATTTGGCTGTTAACGGCCGGTACGTTGAGTGAACTGCAGTTCTCCGGAGGCGAGTAGAGTTCTAGTGCCTCATTGACTACCTGTTCTTGTAGGGGTTTGAGGGACAGGTAGTCAATGCTGGCCGCCAGTTTTGGCTGCAACGGCCGCCCTGCTCGTGGTGTAGCCATGTAGCGATTCACCACACCCAGCAGCTCTTCCTGGTCCTGTACCCCATGCGTACTCCCGATATCTTCGGCCAATGACCCCTGTTCCTGACCAGCCCAGCCCTGGTCGCCAACGCTGCCCTCGGCTGAGGGGGAAGTGATGGGCAGTGCATTGTAAGGCACTGGTGTGGGAGTGCCTGAATTCCCTTGGCGAGACTGCTCCAGCTCCCGAAGCATTTGCTCCATGAGCCTTTCCATGCGGCTCAGGCGGCTACCTCTGCCGCTCTCAGGTGGAGAGTCCTCCTCATCGGAGTTATCAGATATCACCGGCCGGTCAGTTTTTTGTCTTGATTTACCTCCAGTCCGCTGCTGTTGGTCAGGCTGCGCTAGCGGTACTGGGCTCGGCTCGGTCTCAATGATTGTGGACCGCAGCATGTGCGGTCCAGGTGCCGCCTCTCGCCCCCCACTGATGGGACACTCCTGTTCTGTTGGAGTTGAACGGGGGGCGGTCTTTTTCCCTTGCCTTGCTTTGCTCATTTTTCCAGCTTCTTCAACCTGGAATTCACAAAGCAGAGCAAAGCTTCCTAAGTACGACCTCAGCGTAAGTACTTACCTGATGGTCCGCTTTTTAAAACTTGTAGCGGGAGCACCTGTACTCCCGTTCGTCGCTGTTGCACTGCGTGAACGCTAATGTCGCGCATGCGTGCTGGACGGGTTCTTCACGTAGTCACTCACGTGACTCCGAAGTAAAATAGTAAGATTAAACGAGAACTTACCAAGTTTGAAGTTTGATCTTTATTTTATGAGGAGTAACGTTGAGGGATTACGTGAAGAAGACCCCGTCCAGCCGCATACGCGTCAATCCTTCAAAGCAGCGGAGTGACAATCACAGACGATAATTACTGAAGTATGATAGTAAGATACATAAAGACTTAGAACTACCAGCTTGATCTTTTTATGAGGGTGGGAGCGGAGGGCACGTAATCCCTCAACGTTACTCCTCATAAAATAAAGATCAAACTTCAAACTTGGTAAGTTCTCGTTTAATCTTACTATTTTACTTCGGAGTCACGTGAGTGACTACGTGAAGATTTCAAAGCTCTGTGATATCACACCGTGGATTCAAATCCAGGTGTTCACTGCATCGATTGACTCTATTTGAGTAAGCACAATCAACAATGCATAACCACAACATTTGAATGTAATCAGTTAATGGTTTTATTTATTTTAATAAAAGTAACAAAATTAGGCCCATTTATTATAATGGGGGATTTAATACTGTATCCAGCACGGCATCACCAAACCCTCTGAGATCTTTAATCTCCTTGTGGAAATACTTGTGAAACATCTGTTCACTTGCCCATCCTGCGGCCGCGAGAATAAGGTCTATTAGCACGTCTGAATCCCTGGCCGCTGATGTTGATGCCGCCCTGGTGGAATGAGATTTAAATTTATCAGTATCAATACCTGAATATCTCAACACCTGTTTCAACCATCGTGAAATTGTTTGTATTGACACTTTATTATGAGGCTTTTTATGACTAATAAAAAATGCCAATTCGGCGCCTCTTAAAACTTTTGTTGTTTCTATGTAACATTTCACATATGTTACTACACACAGTCGTGAATCTGTAGGATATGCTAAAAATTCCAACTTGCATCCTGTGAACCCAGGTCTACTTTGCTTCAGTAAATCATAGACATAGAATGTCACGGCATTTTGTCCTACTTTCATTCTATCAATTCTGAGTTTCTGTAATGTTTGAACTCTCTGCACTGAAACTAATGCCATGAGCATAACCAATTTCATGGTAATTTTGGATAATGACAGAGTTTCAACTGGATTCCAATTCCTTAGGAACATCAGTACATCTTTTACATTCCAAATTTCTGTATACCTGGGTCTGGGAGGATTAGAGTTGAAAATTCCTTTCATAAACCTACAGACCCAAGGACGTGCTCCAATTGGAGTTTGTTCTGATTCACTGCTTAAATATGCAGAGAGTGCACTTCGTGCAGTATTAATTGCACTATAACTTAATTTCAATTCATAGTGTAGAGTTGAAAGAAACTATATTACATCTGAAATTTCTGCTGTGTTATATGCAATATTCTTTCCTGAACAAAACACCTCCCATTTCTTTATATAGGAAATGTACTGCTTCTGGGTACTATTCCTCCAGGCTGCTGTCATAACATCCACCGTACGGTCTGATAATCCTTTTCCAAGATATGGCCTTCTTAGAATCTACAAATCAACAAACCAATACGATTATGTAAAGGATGTGATTCATTAGTCACAGGGTGTACAAGCAGTTTAATCTGCTTTGGAATAACTATAAGGGTTATTTTTATTTTTTCCCCCCCAATTTTAACACCAGTGGGTACCATACCTGTGTAGGCCAATCTGGTACTACCAAAATCCCTGAGGCTGAATCTTGTTTAATTTTCTGTATGCATTTGTGGATTAAACAAAATGGTGGAAAAGCGTACAGAAACATACCACCCCAATGTAGCGAGTAAGCATCCACCACTACTGCACCAGGATCAGGTTCCCATGACACATACTTAGGCAACTGGTGGTTCAATTTTGATGCAAACAGATCAATTTCTGGCATTCCAAATTGTGTGATAATTTGTGTGAATATTTTCCGATTTAACATCCATTCTGTATTATCATTAAATTTACGTGATCTTTTGTCTGCAATTGTATTAATTTTTACCTGGTAAATATATTGCTGACAGCCACATTTTTCTGGCAATACCCCAGGTCCAAATTTCATTTGCCAATTTATCACATGATTCTGATTTTATACCACCCATGTGATTTATGTATGCTACAGCTGTAGTATTGTCAACCTGTACCTGAACATGCACATTTCCCATATCAGTGCAATAAGCTCTAAGGCCGTAAAATGCGCCTAATAGCTCTAGGTAATTGATTCCCAGATTTTCCAGCAAAGGTACTTCATTCACATTCCACCTACCTCCACAGCTGGAAATCATGTTAGTAGCGCCCCAACTCAGCGCACTTACATCAGTCTGTAGAGTGACGGAAGGTGTTTCTACCAGAACTTTTCTGGAAGCATTAGAAACATTGTTAATCCACCATTCTATTTCTGTAATGGGTTGAATTGCTAATTTCATGGGCCTATCAAAATGCCCTCTATTCATTTTTAACGCTTGTACCTTAGCTCTCTGTAAACATTGATAATGCAATGGTCCAAACGTGACCGCTGGAAACCCTGCAATTAATTTGCCTAGCAAGCTTGCCACTTCTCTAATTGAAGGTGTGTCCTCGTTAATGAGTTTTATGCAACCTTCAATTAACTGCAGCTTTTTATCTTTTGGCAAAGTGATTACCATGTGTTCGGAGTTAATTGTGAACCCTAGGTAATCAATCTTTTTGCTTGGTAACAATTTAGATTTTTGTAGGTGAATAATGAAACCTAATTTCTCAAAATGTATTTGACTCTGGATACTGACAATTTTGCAGCAGCCAAAGTGTCCCCTACAATGAGGATATCATCTAAATAAGCCATTAATACATGGCCCTCAGCTGTTAACAGAGCTAAAATTGGTTTGAGCAATTTAGTGAATAATCTTGGTGCTGAAATCAGACCATTGGGCAATGCTTTAAATTGCCATAACTGAGTCATCCATCTGAATTTCAAATATCTTTGATCATTACCATGCATTGCCACAGAATAATATGCATTTTGCAGATCTATGCTTGCCTTGTAGCAATTCTTTGTGACTAGCTAAATGGCATTAGTTAATGTTTCCATTTTGAAATGTTTCTATTGTACATAAAGGTTAAGATTTGTCAGATCGGAAATGATTCTACGTCCACCATCCCTTTTCTAGGAGAATATTCCTAGGAGAATATTTGACACAAACTGATGGTGTTGTTCTACTGACATTTATATCATCCTTTTCTGCATAAAATTTTTCAATTCTCCTTTGATCAACCCATTCTCTTCCTTTGAGAAAAATCCGTGACCAGTTTGAATTATGCTGAATTGGAGGATCCAAACGTGGAGAGAACTCAATTTTGAATCCTACAATGCTACATAGAATAAATGAATCATTTGTTATTGATTGCCATTCTTTTAGGAAGAATCGTAACCTTCCCCTTATTTGTGAGTGTGAAACATTTGTTGTGTTTCTTACCAGACCAAGCCCCGTAACCTCGGGGTTTGCCACTGGCAGTTGTTGTCCCCTTCTAGTAGGCACATTGTAACCTCCACGTATCCTCGGTGCAGCACGTCAACGTGTATACGAGAATGATAGGATTGTTCCTTCTGCAGCGCCACATTTCGCCTGTAGGGATACTGCCTTCTCACCGCTCTGCTCAGCATAGGTGATCCTTTAGTTTGTTTGCTAGATTTTCTCCAAAACAAATTTAGGCATTTGTATATTGGATGGTTTGCAGAGCCTGCATACTTAGGATGAATATTTGGTCTTATTGCATTTTTATGAATACAATTTATTTCAAAGTGCGCACTACACATGAGTGCTAAGGCATTTTGTTGTGAATACGATATATAACCTTCATCCAAACCACTGACCCCAGAAATTTCAGCACTTGTGTAATTTCAATTCTCGTGAGCGTAAACCACTGCTCAAATTACCCATATCAAGTTATTCACTGCTGTAACTGCTACAATTTCCCGGGTCACATATTTTTTGATAGTCTCATCCATGGTTAATTCCTGGGGCTGATGGGAGAGTAGATAATTTATAGTCATAGCTATTTCCTCTCTCAAAGGTTCCCCTGTTACTCTGGGAACAGCAAAGTTTTGTGCCAGCCTTGGAACATTTTTGGCTCTGATAATGGGCTCTGGTCCTCATTTAAATCATCATCTAAATCTAGATATTCATTTTTATGTTGGGTAATTTCTGGCTCCCCTGTTTCAGGTAAGTCTCTGCCAGATTCCCCCTGCGCGGGCTCTCTTGTAGGCCCACGGACAGGCAGCCCTGCTTCAGGTGCTGCTGGCGCTGGCTCAATTCTAGGCCAACGCTTCATTATTTTTACTCTTTATATTTGTCGGTGCTGGCACATTTATCATTGCACGTTTGTGCTGCCTTTTGTTCAGGCATTTCTAGTACTGGCTCTCCAATAGGCCAACACATAACTTGCCTTTTTTTCTGGCATTTTGGGGCACTGGCTCTCCTGTAGGCCAACCTCTTTAATGTTTCTGCACAGGCACTGATGGCTCTCCTGTAGGCCACCCTTGTGCCTGTTCCAAGGCACATCCTGTGCTATACTTCATTGGCCAACACCGACTTAAATCCTCCTGTGGGGGTTCTTTACAAATCATCTGCCCCATAAGGAGTTCTAAAGTTTTTGACCCTTGCAGTGTAATACTCTTTCCTGCCTGAGGAGGGCATATCTCCGGGTCTGACTCATCCGAGTCTACAGGTCGGGACGATATTTGTCCAGCCTTGCGCCCCGCCGCCGGCGGTTTAACGGCACATTCGACTACAACGGGAGTTAATGGCTTCGCTGCCACTGACTCCCCTGACTGACGCCCGCTACCCTTAGGATCTGGGGTTTTACTACGGTGCGTCCCTGGCCGCCTCTCCTTCCCATTTCTCCATAATAAACTTGTGTGGAGCTCCACCAACAAGTCTAAACGGGAAGGAAACGCTCCTGTAAGTGAAAAGTAACCCACTTACCTTACGACTTTTGTTTTACTTTTGTTTTACTCACCGGCTGGAGGAGCTCCTGCTCCTCCACAAACGGTCATGAACGCTATGCGTCTGATCGATAATGACGCGTATGCGGCTGGACGGGGTCTTCTTCACGTAGTCACTCACGTGACTCCGAAGTAAAACAGTATATTTTCCCTTTCACATTGAGTTACTCTAATGGCTGATACAACTCCTATGCTGCTTTGTTATGGTTTAATTAAGATAAGGTATAGATGTGGGGTATAGGCTCGTTAAACTATCAAGATAATCTTAGACATTGAAGTTGAATTCAATTTGCTTTTAACTAATGTAACTCCACTTTTTAAGAAAGGAGAGAGAGAGAAAACGGGGAATTATAGACCAGTTAGCCCGACGTCGGTAGTGGGGAAGATGCTTGAGTCGATTATTAAAGATGTTATAGCAGTGCAATTGGAAAGCAGTGACAGGATCGGTCAAAGTCAGCATGGATTTATGAAGGGGAAATCATGCTTGACTAATCTTCTAGAGTTTTTTGAGGATGTAACAAGTAGAATGGATAAGGGAGAGCCAGTGGATGTGGTGTATCTGGACTTTCACAAAGCCTTTGACAAGGTCCCACACAAGAGATTAGTGTGCAAAATTAGAGCACATGGTATTGGGGGTATGATATTGACATGGATAGAGAACTGGTTGGCAGACAGAAAGCAAAGGGTCATTTTTAGAATGGCAGGCAGTGACTAGTGGGGTGCCGCAATGCTCAGTGCTAGGACCCCGGTTTTTTACTATATAAATTAATGATTTAGACGAGGGAATTACATGTAACATCTCCAAGTTTGCGGATGACACAAAGCTGGGTAAGCTGCAAGGAGGATGCTATGAGGCTGCAGGATGACTTGGATAGGTTGGGTGAGTGGGCAGAAGCATGGCAGATGCAATATAATGTGGATAAATGTGAGGTTATCCACTTTGGTGGCAAGAACAGAAGGCAGATTATTATCTGAATGGTGTCAGATTAGGAAAAGGGGAGGTGCAACGAGACCTGAGTGTGCTTGTACATCAGTCACTGAAAGTAAGCATGCAGGTACAGCAAGCAGTGAAGAAAGCCAATGGCTTGTTGGTCTTCATTGCGAGAGGATTTGAGTTTAGGTGCAAGGAGGTCCTACTGCAGTTGTACAGGGCTCTGGTGGAATATTGTGTGCAATTTTTGTCTCCTAATTTGAGGAAGGACATTATTGCTATTGAGGGAATGCAGCGTAGGTTTACCAGGTTAAATCCCGGGATGGCGGGACTGACATATGATGAAAGAATGGGTCGACTGGGCTTGTATTCACTGGAATTTAGAAGGATGAGAAGGAATTTAATAGAAACATATAACATTCTTAAAGGATTGGACAGGCTAGATGCAGGAAGAAATTTCCCGATGTTGGGGGAGTCCAGGACCAGGGTTTACAGTTTAAGAATAAGGGGGAGGCCATTTAGGACTGAGATGAGGAAAAACTTTTTCACCCAGAGAGTTGTGAATCTGTGGAATTCTCTGCCACAGAAAGCAGTGGAGGCTAATTCACTGGATGTTTTCAAGAGAGAGTTAGATTTAGCTCTTAGGGTTAAAGAAATCAAGGGATATGGGGGGAAAAGCAGGAAAGGGGTACTGATTTTAGATGAACAGCCATGATCATATCGAATGTCTCGCAGGTCCGAATAGCCTACTCATGCACCTATTTTTCTATATATATATGTATTTTATAACATGCTGAAGACATTTTAAATATGACGGAAATACACAACTGAGTACTCAAATTTTAAATAAAAGGAGTAAAAATGATACACATATAATGTTGCACAGCATGTCTTCACCACAAGGTGATAAACACGATGGCCGTTCTGGAGAATATTTTGGAGCAGAAGGCATTCCCTCAAAGTGGTGTCTTGGCGATTAAACTAACTTTACAAGATTCCAACAGTGCCAAGACTGCATTCCTCCACTTACTGGAAAAGTCAGCTTGCCAATATTAGACCAGGGAAAGTTGTACAGCAATTGCTGGGCATTGTGAGGCTCCTGTAAACACAGGACACACAGAAAGTATATAACAATAAGTAAATAAAATTATGCAACTGCATCAATATTTATAAAATAGATTATGAGAAATTCTAGATGAAACTGCATAATTAACATTAAACCTTAAATTGATTTATACTTATCTTTATATGTACCTGATAAATATGCATGCCTTTCAAAGGAGCCGAAGTACCACTGAAGGATGCTCTTCCTTTTTGTCCTGTAATACAATAAATTATTAGCTTGAACTGTAGGATTTTGTAGGATGGACACAAAATGCTGGAACAACTCAACGGAACAGGCAGCATCTCTGGAGAGAAGGAATGGGTGACGTTTTGGGTCCAGACCATTCTTCAGACCTGAAGACTGTGTCTGAAGGCAAACATGTGGCAAATATGTTGTTGTTGCCTTTGTGTCAGGGAAGGGGGAAAGTTGCAGTTGAATAATTTGCAATTTCCATTTCATTCTTTTCCACTCTGTGCGATGTGGACTGATCGATACCGTGTCGCTCGGCTATCTTTCACTCGTGCTCGTGAGATTGATTTCAAGATGCCAAGATGATCTTCTAATGCGCCCCGGACCATCTGTCCCCGCGGCCGGGGAGGGGGGGGGGGAGTGAATGACCCCGTGTGTGGGTCGGGGTCGGGGTCGGGGTCTGGGGGTCAGGGGGGTGAATCACCCAGGTGTGGGGGTCGGGATCCGGTGGCAGTGCATCGCGGTCAATGACTCTGGGTGGGCGAAGGGACCAGACTGTCCCCAACTCTGCTCCACCCGGCCCCATGTGTGGGCACGCTGCCGACCCACAGCCCGTCATAGTGCAGCCGCACGGGGGAGAAGAGGTGGAGGGAGGCCGTGGCCGGACAGCACTGACCCCAGGGGGGGGGAGAGTGGGGGCTGTCCCGAGGGATGTGCTCCTTCGGCCGCTTACATCTTTGTGCTCGGGTTCAGAGTGCCCAGTCACCCTCTAGCCCCGGGCGGTCTTGTGTGGGAAAATGACCCCCACCCTCCCATCTCTGCCGGCCAGTGATGTGATGGTCGCGGGGGTCTGGACCAATCGCTGACAAGGCCCGCCCCCGGCAACGTCATGTCCGTTATTTGGCTTTTCGGCATTGCGTCCGTTCGGTGAGTTGGCTTCTAGGCGTTGCAGCCTTTCGGTTAGTTGGCTTTTAGGCGTCCCACCCTTTAGGTTAGTTGGCTTATAGGCATCCCACCCTTTTGGTTAGTTGGCTTTTAGGCATCCCGCCCTTTCGGTTAGTTGGCTTTTCGGCGTTGCGCCCTTTCTGTTATTTGGCTTTTCGGCTTCGTTCGCTTTCAGTTATTTGGCTTTTCGGCTTTGTTTCCGTTCGATTATTAGGCTTCCACTTCTTCGCTTCGGCTTCTCGTCCAGGTACCGTTTTTGGTGGTTTACTCTGGCAATTTTGGCAGACGCTACATTTGCTCACCAGTGACTCGATGTCACTGTCAATACCAGGCCAATACACAAAACTTCGGGCAATTGACTTCATGCATACTATGCCAGAATGTTCGGCATGAAGTTCATTCATAATTTTGTTTCTCAAAGACTCTGGTACAACCACTCTGTAACCCCACTTAATGCATCCCTGCTCGCATGATAATTCATGGCGTCGATTATGGAAAGGCTTCAGCTCTGAGTTCAGAACTGAGTTCAATCCACTATCGATTTCAGTCCAACCGTTCAATGTCTGTTCATAGACACTCTCCAGCACCGTGCCTGTCTCTGTTTCTGTTGCATCACTGGAAAGTCTTCATCTAAAACTTGCAGTGTGTAGATTAAATTCTCACTTCCCACGTCAGAGTTCTCATGGGGCAACCGGGATAATGCATCTGCAACTGCGTTGCACTTGGAGCTTCTGTACTCAACCTTGTAGACAACAGAATTGCCCAGCGCTGCATCCTTGATGCCGCTGTGGAAGGTATAGCTGACTTGGAACCAAGTATCATTAGTAGTCACTAGGGTGAATGGTCTGCCGAGAAGAAACTGATGGAATTTCTTGATTCCAAACGCGATGCCGAGTGCTTTGTTTTCTTTCTGTGCATAATTCGCTCACTCGCTGATAGGTTGCAGGATGCAAAAGCAATAGGCTTTTCCTGTCCGTCATTCATTACGTGGCTGATCACTGCACCTACACCATAGCTTGAAGCATCACAAGCACGTTTCATCTCGCGTGTCATGTCGTAGTGAATAAGTTTGTCAAGTTTTCCTTGCAGATGTCATATGCATGTTGCTGTTCCTTTCCCCACGTCCATTTCACATCTTTTTGTAGCAGATGAGGTAATGGCTTTAGCACAGTTGCTAGATCTGGAAGGAATCATGCATAGAACTGCACCATCCCAAGGAATGATCGTAGCTCTGACACATTGTTGGGTTTTGGAGCATTCATTGCTTCAACTTTCCCCTTCACAGGCGAAGTCCATTGGCGTCTACTTTGAGTCCAAGGTAGACCACCTCTGACTGCGCAAATGCACAATTACTTTGTCGCAGTTTGAAATTGTGGCAGTTCAGTCGCGTGAGAACTTGCTTGAGGATTTCCAGATGTTCTACCATGCCCTCTATCAGTAGGTCATCCTGGTCGCACACACAGTGTGCCTTGCAACATTTTGTCCATGACAGACTGGAAGATTTTCGGGGAGGATTTCACACCATTGGGCAGCGTTGTAAATGTATACAAGCCCGTATGTGTGTTGATAGTCAAGTACCGCTGACTTTCCTTGTCGACATTGAGTTGGGCGTAAGCATGAGACAAATCCAGTTTAGTGAAGACTCTTGCTCTGCTAAGTTTTGCGTACGGATCTTGCGAGTATGGTAACGGATATAGTTCGTCGTCAATGGCTTGGTTGATTGTGACTTTGTAGTCAGCGCATAGTCGTACAGTTTTGCCGACCTTGGGTACGGCCACATTTGGCGTTGCGCAGTAACTCTGGTCTGTCTTCACGAGTACTCCATCCGCTCCAACCTGTCGAGTTCCTCCTCCACTTGTTGCTTTAGTGCATATGGTACAGGTCTTGGTCGACAATACACGGGTCTCACATATTGCTTAAGACGAATGTGTGCAGAGTACCTTGTTATTCCCATGTAACTGTCGGCAAATATTTCTGCATGTTTGCTTATGACGTTTTCAAGACGTGATTTGGACAAATCGACGCTGAAAATGTTCTTCCAGTCGAACTCTATTCTACTCAGCCAATCCTTTCCAAGAAGGGTTGGTTTATTTCTGTAGCTGGCCACTATGATGGGCAGTGTTACTGACTGACCATTATGCTGAACTTTACAGTTCATTTGTACGCATGTCTCCAAAACTTCGTCCGAGTAGGTTCTCAAACAATGGTGTCTGTGGGAACTTTGTTTCGTACAGGTCTTTGCTCATGATCGAAAAATCTGCTGCCATGTCAATACACATATCGATTAACTGTTCATTAATCAATAGTTTAGTTTGAAAGTCCTTGCCTTGGCTGGTTGAAGGCTTATCAATGATGGTTGCATAAATGGTGTACAATCCAAGTTCATTCCCACCTGGGTTCACTTCCAAGTTGTGAATTCCTTTCAGGTGTTGTCGCTTGTTTCCTGCTGTTTGTTGGTTTTCTGCTTTAAGCTTGGCCCGACACACTGAGGCGATATGGCCTTTCTTCTGGCAGTTATAGCACTTGGCCATCTTCAACGGACAAAATTGGGTTGAGTGATTACCATTGCAATGATAACAACTGACTGAATTCGGCTCCCCACCATAGTTTGGTTTTGGTTTAGCACCTCTTGGTTTGGCCATAGGCACTGCCTTGTAACTGTAAACAGCCACTGCAGTCTGTGGTGGACGAACCTCGCGAGCATTATTTGATGCCATCTCAATTGTGGTAGCAATCTTGCTTGTAAGATCTGGAGTGTTCATGAATTTGGACTGAATTCGTTCATCCACTAGACTACAAACAAATCTGTCGTGTAGTGCGCGTCCGAGAAAGGTTAGTAAGATTAAATGAGAACTTACCAAGTTTGAAGTTTGATCTTTATTTTATGAGGAGTTACGTTGGTGATTACGTGAAGAAGACCCGCCAGGGCGCATGCGCGTCAATCTTCAAAGCAGCGGTATGAAATCACAGAACACAATATTTGAAGTAACATATTAAGATGAGCAACATGAGAACTACCATATGACCTTTTTTATGAGAGAGGGTTGGGCATGGCGGGCACGTAATCACCAACGTAACTCCTCATAAAATAAAGATCAAACTTCAAACTTGGTAAGTTCTCGTTTAATCTTACCATGGTGAAGACGAGCAGGGGAGGATAGAGCTCCTCCTGTTGCAGGTACTTTTAAGGTACTTTTATAGTTTTAAAGCTCCAGCTAAGTGGGAAGCTTAGCTGGAGTGAAAGTTTATTTTGTGGTGTTCTGTGTTTTTTATTACAGGCAGCACGATGATGAAGATGACCAGTGGGAGGGCAGCTGCAGGTAAAGCATAGGAGAGCCGTGGGAATGCGGTCTGTCAGTGGCTGCCTCATACCCCTGCACAGTCGCCGACCGGGAGCGGGGCGACTTCAGACTGAGTGCTAAAAAGCACCAAAGCCAACGCCTGTTGGGCGTAAGGCACGGGGAAGTCTGGGAGGCCCTTGGACTCAACTGAGTCAGGCCACAACGAGCCTGTACGGGGCTGGAGACGTTTTTAAAACGGTTCTCCCAAATGGAGCACCTCATCCAGAGGTTGCTCCAGAAACGCACACTCCGGGGAGGAGTCGTGTGGGCGGTAGGCTGCAAAACGGCCACGCTGGCAGCACCTGGTAGAGGGCTGCTTAAAGCACCCTCATGCATGAGGTGAGTGCAGAGGGTCAGCTAAGGTCTGACCCCGACTCTGACTGAGACTTGGAAATAGCGAAGAACGGCCGTTGTCAGAGGTCCATTCTCTGGCAGCACGATTCGCTGTCCAGTCAGAGTATGGAGTGCCACTGGGAGAAGAGCTGGCCTCCACGATAGGGTCAGCTCAGTTCTGACCCGATTCTGATGGAGACTATGTTGAATAGCGAAGAACGGCCGTTGTCAGAGGTCCATTCTCTGGCAGCACGATTCGCTGTCCCGTCAGAGTATGGAATGCCACTGGGAAAGCGAAGACGGCCGTTGTCAGAGTTCCCATCTCTGGCAGTACGATTCGCTGTCCAGTCAGAGTCTGGAATCACCAAGAGACGGGGTAACTGCGAGTTGCTGAAGGTGCCAGCAGTGAACTGGGTGATATGGAGCCAGACGGGCGTGGGCGTGCTGTGCCCAGGAGATGAAGCTGCAGAGAATCCTGAAATTACTTGGCTCAGGAATCACAGCGTTCGCGAGAATGGTGGATGGAGGGCATGTGTCGGGGACACAGCAAGAGGTACTAGGGTCGCTTTGTAGCACCCATTTTTGAGATAAATTGTCTCAGGGAAAGTGCCATTCGGCCCACCATTAATTCCAAGATTGCAGTATTTTTCCCAGCCTAGCAACATACAGCCGGCAAACCTACTCTTCGGAGAGGACCTCGCCAAGAGTGTCAAGGACATGGACGGCGAGGCAAAGGCGGTGGGCTTGATCAAGCCACCGGCAGTCGGCAAGTTTCCAAAAGAAAGTACCCCTACAAATGAAGTGGGAACATGGTCAAACATCCACCAGGTACCAAGGAGGTAGGTGGGCCTGGTTCTCAGGTGCACATATCAAATGTGACACAATTTAAACTGGGGTACATTACATCTGTTTCTGGGATGAATGGAAGCAAATTACCTTAGCTCTGTTTATACAGAGTGTTATTCAAAGGTTTCGAATGGATTTCAATCCAAATTGTGATTTGCACATTCAGCATATTCTTGGTAGAACTATTCAGTTTTCATTAACAGAACAGATGGATGTTCAGACTGCGCTCGCAAGCTTATGTGATAAAGGTGTAATTATAAGTTTGTTCACCAACCCATCAATTTGTGTCTAATATTTTCCCAGGCCAAAAAAGGATGGGGGATGTAGTATAGACATTGTAAGATGGAATTGTCACTGCCAAGCAACTGGGCAAGAGGATGCTATATGGTGACTAGAGCTTAATGATGCGCATTACTCAATGTCTGTATATTTGAAGGATATTTGAAATTCATCTGGATGGATCAACTATGGCAACAAAATTGTTAAAACCTATAATAGGCATGCTGAAAGGCCAGGGTACAGGTGTTCATGGCTTATCTCGATGATATCTTGATTACAGGGGTATCCAAGAGAACAGCTGAAGTAACAGGTGATAGTTGTTAAATCCAATTTTCAAAGATGGCATTAGCCATCCAGAAGAATCCAAATTAACACCTGACTATTTGGGTCACAATTGATTCAATTAAGTGACTTTGCCCAGGGAAAAAAGGGTAGAGCTAATTGACAGGTGTATCAAGCTAATTGAGGCATTAAGGATGCATTCGGGTCATTATAATAGACCTATGCAATTATCAGTAAAGGCTATTTCTGATTTGCAATGGTGGCTTCACCATGTGTCCAGAAGTTATAGCAAGGTAATGCTTGACCAGCCTTCCATGATTTTGCAGATGAATGTCAGTGCACTCGGGTGAGGTGTCACGGATACAAGTTTCAGCTGTGGAGGCAGATGGACTGAGCAAGAGGCATCGTTTGTGCAGACATGGGCAATTAACTATAAAGAGGCTTATAGCTCTAACAAATGTTATCTGCATGTTCAGTTTCAGATTGACAATAATACGCAAGTGGCATATACATTAATGTGACAGATTGGCTAATCACATTTGGGCTGGTGCATGGAAAAATATATTTCAGCTATTTATCTACCAGGTAGATTCTACATAGTAGCAGACGCCAAGTCACGAAAGTTCCATGACAACATAGATTGGATGTTGAACCAGGAGGTGTTCAATAATATAGTACTTGTATATGAATGCCAGATATCGATTTGTTTTGCATCAAGGTTCAACCATCAGCAGCCGAAATAGGTTTCATGGAAACCAGACCAGGTGGCAGTTGCAATTGATACTTTGACGTTACATTGGGGTGGTATGTTTTATATATTTTCCTACCATTTTGCCTAATAGGTCGGAGTCTGCAAGAAATCAAGCAGGATGCTGCTTTGGGGGGTGCTTGTAATACCTAATTGGCCGAATCAAGCATGGTTCCCTTTGATGTTACAGTTAGGGCTCCAACCTCTTTTTGGTGGTTCCCAAGCGTAGGAATTGACTGGAGCATCCGCTAACAAGGGAAAGTCATCTGTTATGTGATTGTATTGACTTGTTAGTTTGCAGGTTGTAAGAAGGCCATACCTGAAGCAAGGACTGTCTGGGTGAACGGTGGACATGCTCACTGTAGCCTGGAGAAAGAGTACTCAAAAGGGGTATATTACTTATGTAAAAAAATGGGAGCAATATTGTGTACAAAATAATATTGACTATAGTACTGCAGGTATTGTGGATATTTTAGAGTTCCTGTTGACACTCTACGATGATGAGGGGCTCAGTTATAGCACCATTAATACAGCTTTAAGTGCTTTGTCATCGTATGGTTTTGATGGGGTCAGGAAAGATCCTATTGAGTTTCATCATATAGCTGGATTGATGAAAGGAATTTCAACTCTAAACTTCCTAAACCCAGGTATATGGCAATCTGGGATGTAAGTGTGTTCCTCAAGATTCTTCGACAGTAGGTTCCTGTCATGTCTCTGAATTTGCCAGACTAATCATGAAAGTGTTTATGCTCTTGGCATTGGTTCAGCATGGCAAGTGCAGATTTTGCAAAAACTTCTGCTGGACAGGATGGAAGTTCCTGAAGAGAATGTTATGTTATATAATTGCGTACTGCTTAAGCAGAGCAGGCCAGGTGTCACAGGTTTGTGAAAATTGTGTTTCAGCATAACCTACTGATCCATGTTTATGTGTAATGGCACATTTATTTTCATTATATTGACGCTATAAATACCTTAAGAAATGTGGAAACAGCATTGTTTATCAGTTACATGAAGCCACACAGGAGAGTGTTAGTGCAGACTATCTCAAGGTTGTTTAAAGCAAATGTTGGTTAAGGCAGGTATTAACACTGAAGTGTATATATCCTTTTTTCCACTAGTGCAGCAGCAACATCGTCGGCTTGGGCGATGGATGTTCACAGCGGCCATATTTTTATAGGTGCCGGGTGGTCAAATTAATTTTTTAAATTTTTTTTAATTTGACCATCGGCCGATCGCCGATCAGAGAAAGGCTGTTTGCAAATTCAGGATTAAGTCCTGTTTAGTTTCCCCTGGGATAGAGGAGTCACTGGTTGTTTTGATTATTCAAATCAATTGTTACTGCATGATATTCACATTTCATGTTTAACGCATTATTGATTGTTTCTCATTGAAAGTCAATCAATGCAGTGAGAAGCTGGGATTTCGATCTGCGGCATAAAATCACAGAGCTTTGAACCCTTCACGTAGTCACAAACGTGACTCCGAAGTAAAATAGTAAGATTAAACGAGAACTTACCAAGTTTGAAGTTTGATCTTTATTTTATGAGGAGTTACGTTGGTGATTACGTGAAGAAGACCCGCCAGGGCGCATGCGCGTCAATCTTCAAAGCAGCGGTATGAAATCACAGAACACAATATTTGAAGTAACATATTAAGATGAGCAACATGAGAACTACCATATGACCTTTTTTATGAGAGAGGGTTGGGCATGGGTAATCTTACTATTTTACTTCGGAGTCACGTTTGTGACTACGTGAAGGGTTCAAAGCTCTGTGATTTTATGCCGCAGATCGAAATCCCAGCTTCTCACTGCATTGATTGACTTTCAATGAGAAACAATCAATAATGCGTTAAACATGAAATGTGAATATCATGCAGTAACAATTGATTTGAATAATCAAAACAACCAGTGACTCCTCTATCCCAGGGGAAACTAAACAGGACTTAATCCTGAATTTGCAAACAGCCTTTCTCTGATCAGCGATCGGCCGATGGTCAAATTAAAAAAAATTTAAAAAATTAATTTGACCACCCGGCACCTATAAAAATATGGCCGCTGTGAACATCCATCGCCCAAGCCGACGATGTTGCTGCTGCACTAGTGGAAAAAAGGATATATACACTTCAGTGTTAATACCTGCCTTAACCAACATTTGCTTTAAACAACCTTGAGATAGTCTGCACTAACACTCTCCTGTGTGGCTTCATGTAACTGATAAACAATGCTGTTTCCACATTTCTTAAGGTATTTATAGCGTCAATATAATGAAAATAAATGTGCCATTACACATAAACATGGATCAGTAGGTTATGCTGAAACACAATTTTCACAAACCTGTGACACCTGGCCTGCTCTGCTTAAGCAGTACGCAATTATATAACATAACATTCTCTTCAGGAACTTCCATCCTGTCCAGCAGAAGTTTTTGCAAAATCTGCACTTGCCATGCTGAACCAATGCCAAGAGCATAAACACTTTCATGATTAGTCTGGCAAATTCAGAGACATGACAGGAACCTACTGTCGAAGAATCTTGAGTAACACACTTACATCCCAGATTGCCATATACCTGGGTTTAGGAAGTTTAGAGTTGAAATTCCTTTCATCAATCCAGCTATATGATGAAACTCAATAGGATCTTTCCTGACCCCATCAAAACCATACGATGACAAAGCACTTAAAGCTGTATTAATGGTGCTATAACTGAGCCCCTCATCATCGTAGAGTGTCAACAGGAACTCTAAAATATCCACAATACCTGCAGTACTATAGTCAATATTATTTTGTACACAATATTGCTCCCATTTTTTTACATAAGTAATATACCCCTTTTGAGTACTCTTTCTCCAGGCTACAGTGAGCATGTCCACTGTTCACCCAGACAGTCCTTGCTTCAGGTATGGCCTTCTTACAACCTGCAAACTAACAAGTCAATACAATCACATAACAGATGACTTTCCCTTGTTAGCGGATGCTCCAGTCAATTCCTACGCTTGGGAACCACCAAAAAGAGGTTGGAGCCCTAACTGTAACATCAAAGGGAACCATGCTTGATTCGGCCAATTAGGTATTACAAGCACCCCCCAAAGCAGCATCCTGCTTGATTTCTTGCAGACTCCGACCTATTAGGCAAAATGGTAGGAAAATATATAAAACATACCACCCCAATGTAACGTCAAAGTATCAATTGCAACTGCCACCTGGTCTGGTTTCCATGAAACCTATTTCGGCTGCTGATGGTTGAACCTTGATGCAAAACAAATCGATATCTGGCATTCATATACAAGTACTATATTATTGAACACCTCCTGGTTCAACATCCAATCTATGTTGTCATGGAACTTTCGTGACTTGGCGTCTGCTACTATGTAGAATCTACCTGGTAGATAAATAGCTGAAATATATTTTTCCATGCACCAGCCCAAATGTGATTAGCCAATCTGTCACATTAATGTATATGCCACTTGCGTATTATTGTCAATCTGAAACTGAACATGCAGATAACATTTGTTAGAGCTATAAGCCTCTTTATAGTTAATTGCCCATGTCTGCACAAACGATGCCTCTTGCTCAGTCCATCTGCCTCCACAGCTGAAACTTGTATCCGTGACACCTCACCCGAGTGCACTGACATTCATCTGCAAAATCATGGAAGGCTGGTCAAGCATTACCTTGCTATAACTTCTGGACACATGGTGAAGCCACCATTGCAAATCAGAAATAGCCTTTACTGATAATTGCATAGGTCTATTATAATGACCCGAATGCATCCTTAATGCCTCAATTAGCTTGATACACCTGTCAATTAGCTCTACCCTTTTTTCCCTGGGCAAAGTCACTTAATTGAATCAATTGTGACCCAAATAGTCAGGTGTTAATTTGGATTCTTCTGGATGGCTAATGCCATCTTTGAAAATTGGATTTAACAACTATCACCTGTTACTTCAGCTGTTCTCTTGGATACCCCTGTAATCAAGATATCATCGAGATAAGCCATGAACACCTGTACCCTGGCCTTTCAGCATGCCTATTATAGGTTTTAACAATTTTGTTGCCATAGTTGATCCATCCAGATGAATTTCAAATATCCTTCAAATAAACAGACATTGAGTAATGCGCATCATTAAGCTCTAGTCACCATATAGCATCCTCTTGCCCAGTTGCTTGGCAGTGACAATTCCATCTTACAATGTCTATACTACATCCCCCATCATTTTTTGGCCTGGGAAAATATTAGACACAAATTGATGGGTTGGTGAACAAACTTATAATTACACCTTTATCACATAAGCTTGCGAGCGCAGTCTGAACATCCATCTGTTCTGTTAATGAAAACTGAATAGTTCTACCAAGAATATGCTGAATGTGCAAATCACAATTTGGATTGAAATCCATTCGAAACCTTTGAATAACACTCTGTATAAACAGAGCTAAGGTAATTTGCTTCCATTCATCCCAGAAACAGATGTAATGTACCCCAGTTTAAATTGTGTCACATTTGATATGTGCACCTGAGAACCAGGCCCACCTACCTCCTTGGTACCTGGTGGATGTTTGACCATGTTCCCACTTCATTTGTAGGGGTACTTTCTTTTGGAAACTTGCCGACTGCCGGTGGCTTGATCAAGCCCACCGCCTTTGCCTCGCCGTCCATGTCCTTGACACTCTTGGCGAGGTCCTCTCCGAAGAGTAGGTTTGCCGGCTGTATGTTGCTAGGCTGGGAAAAATACTGCAATCTTGGAATTAATGGTGGGCCGAATGGCACTTTCCCTGAGACAATTTATCTCAAAAATGGGTGCTACAAAGCGACCCTAGTACCTCTTGCTGTGTCCCCGACACATGCCCTCCATCCACCATTCTCGCGAACGCTGTGATTCCTGAGCCAAGTAATTTCAGGATTCTCTGCAGCTTCATCTCCTGGGCACAGCACGCCCACGCCCGTCTGGCTCCATATCACCCAGTTCACTGCTGGCACCTTCAGCAACTCGCAGTTACCCCGTCTCTTGGTGATTCCAGACTCTGACTGGACAGCGAATCGTACTGCCAGAGATGGGAACTCTGACAACGGCCGTCTTCGCTTTCCCAGTGGCATTCCATACTCTGACGGGACAGCGAATCGTGCTGCCAGAGAATGGACCTCTGACAACGGCCGTTCTTCGCTATTCAACATAGTCTCCATCAGAATCGGGTCAGAACTGAGCTGACCCTATCGTGGAGGCCAGCTCTTCTCCCAGTGGCACTCCATACTCTGACTGGACAGCGAATCGTGCTGCCAGAGAATGGACCTCTGACAACGGCCGTTCTTCGCTATTTCCAAGTCTCAGTCAGAGTCGGGGTCAGACCTTAGCTGACCCTCTGCACTCACCTCATGCATGAGGGTGCTTTAAGCAGCCCTCTACCAGGTGCTGCCAGCGTGGCCGTTTTGCAGCCTACCGCCCACACGACTCCTCCCCGGAGTGTGCGTTTCTGGAGCAACCTCTGGATGAGGTGCTCCATTTGGGAGAACCGTTTAAAAAACGTCTCCAGCCCCGTACAGGCTCGTTGTGGCCTGACTCAGTTGAGTCCAAGGGCCTCCCAGACTTCCCCGTGCCTTACACCCAACAGGCGTTGGCTTTGGTGCTTTTTAGCACTCAGTCTGAAGTCGCCCCGCTCCCGGTCGGCGACTGTGCAGGGGTATGAGGCAGCCACTGACAGACCGCATTCCCACGGCTCTCCTATGCTTTACCTGCAGCTGCCCTCCCACTGGTCATCTTCATCATCGTGCTGCCTGTAATAAAAAACACAGAACACCACAAAATAAACTTTCACTCCAGCTAAGCTTCCCACTTAGCTGGAGCTTTAAAACTATAAAAGTACCTTAAAAGTACCTGCAACAGGAGGAGCTCTATCCTCCCCTGCTCGTCTTCACCATGGTGCTGCCTGTGACAAAACACAGAGCACAGCACCACAGTCAAGGAACTTATTTTACTCCAGCTAAATTTCTGACAAGTTTCAGACTTAGCTGGAGCTTTAAAACTCTTTAAAAATACCCTAAAATTACTTACATCGGGAGGAGCTCTGTCCTCCCGCTGTCTGTGCGCCAGTGCGACCGACGTAATGACGCGCATGCGCCCTGACGGGTCTTCTTCACGTAGTCACAAACGTGACTCCGAAGTAAAATCCAAAGTTACAGTGCAACGTTAATTTTTTCAAGGCAATTATGTACTCATTGATTGTCTCATTCTGCTTCTGGTTTCTAGTGCCAAATTTATAGCTTTCTGCAATTTCCAGGCTTTGGGTTGAAATGCTCCTTCAACTTCTTCATAATGTCATTGAATGGCACGTCTTTTGCCTTTATGGGCGCAAGGAGATACACGAGTCTCCTGTACACTTCAGTACCGATCTCCGTGAGCAATATCACTTTCATACATTCGCAAACGGCCATATTTGTTTCACTCACTACCTCTCCTTCACCGCTAATCTCCATTATGTTGTTTGCCGTGAAGAACATGTTCGCTCTCTCCATATAGGATCTGAACGGCTCTCTACTCTTGTCGAAAGTGCCAGGGTTTCCGATGTAGCCCGTGGACGCTGCCATCATGTCCCTCTCTTCTAAAAAAAAAAGAGAACGAGAAACGTCTGCTCAGAAACCCCAATTTCTTGTCTGTTCTGGTGTAGCAATTCACCTAAAACTTAGCTTTACAAAGGCTATACCAGCTTGAGGAACTTGACAAAAAAAAACTCAAAAATCCTATACAATCCCATCCACTTCGCCAATTTTGTTATATTCCGGACGGCAGAATGAAGAACTAAACTTACACATTGGTTGCCTGTATCACGTGTGTTTAATTACCCAGCATCCCCTGCTTATATTGAACACCAACTCATTAACATACAACATGAATATGTATTAATATGTTACAGGTGCATATGGAATATGTTGCCAGAGGAAGTGGTTGAGGCAGGTACTATAACGCTAAAAGTCATTTGGATAAATATATGAATACGAGAGGTTTAGAATGATATGGATCAAATGCGGGCAATGGGACTAGTTTAAATGGGAATCTTGGTTATCATGGATAAGTTGGGCCGAAGCCTGCTTCATTTGCAGAGGGGTATGAGAGAAATTGAGCTTTATGCGATTATTGGGTATCCTAAATTTTGGCCTAACAATGAAAGGATGGGCAATGATGAAATAGCTGAAGGTAGTTATATCTAAGAATTCCTGCAATGAATTATGGGGGCTCAGTATAAGAGCTTGGTCATTTACCACTGAACGGGGAACTTTTTCCCCCAATTACGACTATAGATTTTTGGACTTCTGTAGTTCGGTGCTCTGTTTCTTAAACAGTCTAATCAAGGCTGAGATTGATACTTTTCTGGATAGCTGATGGTGTGGGGATCTGGCAGGAAAGGTTTAGGTTTATTAGTGTCACATGTACTGAGGTACAGTGAAAAGCTTTGCCTTGAAGGCTTTACAACAGATCAGATAATACTGTACATCATGGGCGGAAATCCGGAGGGGGGGGGCACGTCCCTCCCATGTTTTGAGAGGGGGGAACAATCCCCCCCATGTTTTGTAATCCAGATTTTGAAATTCGGTGAAAAAAAATCTATTAAAATCTCCGCTTTCCACGAGACAGTGGGTTGTCACTGTTAAGCGCTTGCTAAATGTCTCTATTAACATTGTATTAACACGATGTGTCACCAATTGTGTTTTGACCAAGTATTACTGAAGGTATTCACGGAGAATTTCTAAAAGCTGTCTGATGCGGGTACAATTACCATTTGAACGAATTGAATATATTGGTGGATGGAAAAGATTTAAACGGGTATCGGATTTAAACGGGTCAGGTCATTAAGGGCTCCGGTCGAAAGGGTTTCCTAGCTGGCTTGCAGGTAAGTCCCTCATTTATGGTCACTCATATTATTTAGTATTTTTTTCCCATCTCTCTCTCCCCCTCCAAGGTTGGTTCTTCTGTTTGCCTTAATTTGCTTCAGTTTTATTTGATTAGGTGTTATTTATCATTTTGTAGCTTTTGAAAGATTCAAGCGGGTATCAGACGCTTTCTAAGGGCTGAATCAGCCCGTTCGCGGGGCCTTTCATCGCCCGGCGCGGCTTAAAATCAAACTGCTGCGTTGAGGCGATCGAACCTCCCGATGTTGAAGCCCCCACTGGCCAACTTTACGTTGCGCCAGGCGATGAAAGGCCCCGTGAACGGGCCAACGATTCGGGGTGGATGAAGCTGCTGTTGCTGGAGTTCGGAGTCGGTCACCAACCAGGTCAGCTCCCGATGTTACCGTCCACAGGGCCCACGGCCAAAGCCTCTGAAGCCTCGCGTGTGTATGTGTGTGCTTACGGCCACCAAGAAATTGTGCCCCCAAATTGTGCCCCCCCCATGATTTGATAATGATTTCCGCCTTTGTTGCACATAAATACAATCAAGTCAAACACAAGTACAATAGTTAAAGCGAAGTAGCGTATCAGCCATGATCGAATGGCAGAGTAGACTTGATGGGCCAAATGGCCTAATTCTGTTCCTATATCTTATGGTCTTTCGAGCTTCTGTAACTTTTGCTGGACCGAATAGGGAGAAAAAGGAGTGACCAAGGTGGAACAAGTCTTTAATTATTATGTTGGCGGCTTTTCTGAGGAAGCGTGATGTGTAGATGGAATCAATAGTGGGAAGTCTGGTCTGTACGATGGACTGGGTTGCATCTACAACTCTCTGCAATTTCTTGTGGTCTTGGGCAGAGCTGTTCCCAAACCAAGCTGTGATGCAAACCGACAGAATGCTTAATATGGTACAATCCGTAGATGTTGGTAAGAGTCATTGGAGATATGCTGAATTTTCTCAGTCCCTTCAGGAAATATTGAAGTGGGTGTACCTTCTTTGCTGTCACATCAATGTGGTTGGTCCATGACATCACTGGTAACATTAACACCAAGGAACTTGAAATTCTCATCATTTCCACTTCAGCACCATTGATGTTGATTGGGGCATGTGCTCCAGCAGGCTTTCTGAGTTGATAACTAGCTCTAATGTCTTGCTGGCATTGCGGGAGAGGTTATTATCCTGATACCATGTTACTAATTTCTGTATCTCCTCCTGTGCTGGATCTCATCATTATTCATTGTTGAGAATTATTGTGTATTAGGGGTTGTCTGCTATACTCACTGATTGTGGTCTATGGGTCAGAGAGTCGAAGATCCATTGGCAGGGCAGGGAACTGATTCCTAGGTCCGGGAGATTGGAGATGAGTTTGGGTGGGATAATGGTGTTAAAGGCGGAGCTATAGTCGATAAATAGGAGTCTACCGTAAGAATCCTTATTATCTAGATGTTCCAGAGATGAATTTAGGACCTAGTAGATGGCATCTGCTGTGGAGCTGTTGTGAAGATTGACAAACTGCAGTAGATCAAGGCTATCTGGAAGGCTGGAGTTAATGTGCACCATCACAAGTCTCTTGAAGCATATCATGATGGTGGATGTTAGAGTTACTGGCAGTTGTCATAAAGACATGTTACCTTACTTTCCTTTGGCACCGGAATGATAGTGATTGTCAAGAAGCACCTACGGACATCAGAAAGGCATAGTAGGAGGTTAAAGATGTCTATGACTACCTCTGCCGCTGATCCACTCAGTGTGTGGAATTCCCTGTTGGCATTCTTAATGGCTCTATAAAGGTCATTGATAGATTGCTTGTAGCACTTGGGATCATTTGACTTGAGTGCTGCAGACTTGGATTTCACCTGGGAGTGGGCCTCAGTTCATCCAGGTTTCCGGTTGGGGAATACATTTTTGTTGTCTTTGGTACAAAGTCCTCAACACCTGGTGATGAAGTCTGTGATACCAGTGGTATATGTATCTAGGTTAGTAGCAGATTCCTTGAATATGGACCAGTCCACTGACTCAAAACAGCCACAAAAGATCTCATCTGATTCGTTGGACCAGCACTGCACGACTTTCTGTACTGGATCCTTCCACTTCACTTTCTATTTAAAACCAGGGAGCAGAAGCACAGCCAAGTGATTAGATTTACCTGAATGTGATCTGGGAATGGAGTAAGCATTTTTTTGTAGCACTGTATTGTATGGGGTCTCTGTTTGAGCAGGAGACGTGCTCACTCTTCAGATTGGTCTGATTGAAGTCCCTGGCTATAATAAACAATGTGTCAGGATACTTCGGTTCACGGCTGTCGGTGACGGTGTGTGGTTCCTCAAGTGCAAGCTTAGCATCGTCACATAACAACATGTAGTTTCACTGAGTGCAGAGCAAGCTCACGGTACATAGCCACCACCAAATTCATGTGGCCTTGCCATTCAATTCACCAACAGAAAAATCAGAAAGATAGCCAAGCATGATATTGAATAGAATGATGTCCTAAAGAGATTTAATAACAAGACTTTAGACCGAGACACACGAGCAGCTGCGCAGATTGGACAAGGAATATGAACTGTCTTCAGGTTCCTTGTTACTGCTCGCTGTAAATGCTAATGGACTTCTGTACAGTTCAGCACTCGGGTAATGCCCAACATTAAAGAGCTTTTCAGCCCAGAATCAGGCCACTATTTTCCCAACTGGTCTATGCCAGTGTATGTGATCACATGTTTCATCTCACTTCCTCTTTTGACTGCTTTCAGGATAAGCTATTGTCTCATTATTGTTGATGTGGCTGTGCCCTTAAGGCATCTACAGCATTCATCTCAAATATTGTGTGGTAGAGTTTTATATTCCAGCTATGATTCACAGACATTTCTCCTGAATTCCCTTTTGATATATTAGTGAACATATTTATTGTCCCTAGTTCGGGGAAACCTTATCAAACTCCGAAGGTACACAAAAATGCTGGAGAAACTCAGTGGGTGCAGCAGCATCTATGGAGCGAAGGAGATAGGCAACGTTTCGGGCCGAAACCCTCCTTCAGTCTGATAGAGGGTGGGGGGAGGCGGGGAGAAGAAAGGAAAAAGGAGGAGGAGCCCGAGGGTTGAGGGAGAGGTAGGAAGGGGAGGAGATAACAAGGGTTAACGGAATTGTGAGAATTCAATGTTCATCCCACCAGGATGCAGACTACCCAAGCGGAATATGAGGTGCTGTTCCTCCAATTTCCGGTGTTGCTCACTCTGGCCGTGGAGGAGGCCCAGGATACGGAATGGGAGGGGGAGTTGAAGTGCTGAGCCACCGGGAAGTCAGGTTGGTTAGTGCGGACCGAGCGGAGGTGTTCGGCGAAACGATCGCCAAACCTACGCTTGGTCTCACCGATATAGATCAGCTGACATCTAGAGCAGCGGATGCAATAGATGAGGTTGGAGGAGGTGCAGGTAAACCTCTGTCACACCTGGAACGACTGCTTGGGTCCTTGAATGGAGTCGAGGGGGGAGGTAAAGCGACAAGTGTAGCATCTCTTGCGGTTGCAAGGGAAAGTGCCCAGGGAAGGGGAGGAAGGGAAGAATTGACAAGGGAATTACGGAGGGAGGCGGACAGGGGGAGAGATGGGAAGATGTGGCGAGTGGTGGGGTCACGTTGGAGGTGGCGAAACTGACGGAGGACTATTTGTTGTATGTGCCGGCTAGTGAGGTGAAAGGTGAGGACCAGGGGGACTCTGCCCTTGTTGCGTGTGGGGGGATGAGGAGAGAGAGCAGTGTTGTGCGGTATGCAGGAGACCCTGGTGCGAGCCTCATCAAACTCCGATTAGCTTCAAGGATCTTTTTGTTCCAGAGAAAAGTCACCTTGTTCAGTCTTTCCCGATTGGTGGCACCTCTCTCTTCTGCCATTATCTTTACACCCTTTGAAGTGTTTTTGATTAGAAACATTAACTCATACACTTTGATATACCACTTGATGAGCTCTTTCCAGCATGTTCTGTTTTAATTTCAGGTTTTCAGTCACTGCAGGGTTTCTTATTTTTATCATCTTTTCAAATTATTATCCAGTCTCTGGCACACCTTTTATGCTCTTTCCAACATGAGTGAATAGTTCATCAGCTCACACAGGAAGAGCGAGCAATGAGCAAGAGGATACCTGACACTGAGGCAGAATATCACTTAATTTAATATAATGCTTTTAAAAAATGTCCATACAGGTGACCAAACACTAAGACTACTTTGGGAAGCCCAGGGAGCAGACTGTTCGGTCAATATTTTTTCTCAAAGTTTGTCCAAAAGAACTGCATGCAAACACAAATAAAACATCATCCCTTCTGTTTTCTTTGGGAAATATCGCAAAATGCTGCCATGTTTAATTACTGCTGTTTTCTTTTGACCTTGTGCATTTGAAACTGAAGCATGGGAATGGAGTGAAAAAGCAGAGGCATCAGAATGTTTTATAAAATATTTTTATTGGAAGCAATTGTGCAAAAAAAAAGTAACTTAACAATTCTACAACTCTAGCACAGCTTCAATTTTAACATTTTACAAACAGAATATTAAATTGAAAGGAGAAGAAAGAGAAGAGAAAAGAAAGAGAAAAATGAAAAGAAGAGGAGGAGATATGTCCATCAACCCACCCATGCGCCCGCTCACCCAGCCCTACAATCAGTTTTGAGTTTGTGTTCAACCATTGTATTGCTCAAGAAATTCAATAAAATTCAAAAATTGTTCTGGTTTGTCAATCAAGATAAACCTAATTCTTTCTAGATGTAGTGTATCTGTCATTTCCATAATCCACATCTTCACTGAGGGGACTGTTGTCTTTTTCCAAAATTTAAGTATAAATTTGTTTGCTGATATTAGACCGTAATCAAGAAAGCGTCTTTGAGAGACCGTAAGGTTGCTACATGCCTCTGATATTTCCAGTATTATCAATTTTGGATCTGGCTCTAGTGGAGTTTTCAGTGTTTTAGAGGTGACGCTGAATACTTCCGTCCAAAAACGTTCTATTTTTTTACACAGTACTAAACTGTGGGTTGAGGTGGCTTCTTGAGATTGACATTTGTCACAAAAAGGGGAAACAGTGGGGAAAATCTTGCTCAATTTGGTCTTTGAGTAATAAAGTGTGCAGCACTTTAAACTGTATCAGGCAGTGTCTGGCATTTAGAGAGCAATAATGTATGTATTGTCGGCTTTTGTCCCATAAATCCTTGGAGATGTGTTGACCCATCTCATCTTCCCATGAACGCCTATAAATCTCAGATGATGGAGTGTCGAATTTCTGGAGGGCATTGTAAATGTGGGATATCAACTTCTCTGTATCTGCATGTCTATTCAAACATTCATCGAGTTTGTCTGGACCTGCAGAGGAGCAATCTTGTCTATATGTTCTCACGTAGTCCCTAACTTGGAGGTATCTAAAAAAGTTATTGTTGTGCAGATCGTATTTCTCCTGCAATTGTTGAAAGGATGAGAGTCGCCTTCTGATAAAGGTCTCCCACTGTCTTGATTCCCTGGTTCTTCCATTGAACAAAAACACCATCTAGAGTAGAGGGTTTAAAAGAGGGATTATTTGCAATGGGAAGGAGGAGAGACATGTCTCTCAATTTGAGACTGGACTTCAGCTGTTTCCAAATGCTAATAGTACTATGTATTGTCGGATTATGCTCATACATTGACTTGTTCAGGGATATTGGAGACAGGACAATCGAGCCTATGCAGAAAGGCAAGCAATCTTCTCTTTCCATTTTTAGCCAGTTTGCCTGATGGCATGAATCATCCAGCCAGAAGATTATAGTTTTAATATTGGTTGCCTAATAGTAAAAGAGGAAGTTTGGTAAGGCTAGTCCTCCATCCTCCCAGATGATATTAGTGACAATGGAATCAATTTTTTTGAATAAAATTTTGGGAAGATATATCGGTATTACCTGGAATAGAGGTATAAAAGTTGCGGGAGAAAGATCATCTTTACGGCATTTAGTCTACCGAGAAGAGAAATAGGCAGTGTTTTCCAAAATTGAATATACGTATGGAGTTGAGTGATTAATGGAGGGAAATTTGTCCTGAACAGAAGGGAATATTTTCTGGTAACGTAAACTCCGAGGTATCTGAATGTTTTGGTAACGATTCTAAAGGGAAACTGTTGGAGCTGGGTGCCATCTTGTTCTTTTATTGGCATAATTTCACTTTTGTTCCAATTGATTCTGTAGCCAGAAAAGGAACCGAATTGTCCTATAGTAGTTAATAAATTTGGAATACTGATTTGGAGGTTGGTAACATATAGAATTACATCGTCTGCATATAGGGAAATTTTGTTAATGGTATGTTTAGTATTGTATCCATATATGCCTGGATGGCCCCCAATACTCTCGGCAAGAGGTTCTATGGCTAATGCAAATAGCATCGGGGAGAGAGCGCATCCTTGTCTATTGCCCCTGAATAAGTGAAATTTAGGTGAGAGGATTTGATTTGTTAGTATTCTGGCTGTTGGATTAATATATAGAAGCTTCACCCATAAAGTGAAGTTTTCGCCCAATTGGAATTTTTCCAACACTGTGAAAAGATAAGGCCATTCCACTTGGTTGAAAGCCTTTTCGGCGTCCAGTGAGATAATTGTTAGGTTTTTGTTTGGTATTCTCTGCGAATAAATTATATTAAACAGGCATCTCAAATTATAAAATGAGTGCCGTTTAGGTATGAACCTGGTTTGATCTGGGTGTACTAATTTGCCAATGACTAGGCTGAGTCTACGAGCCAAAGTCTTGGCTAGGATCTTCTGGTCAGTATTTAAGAGGGCAATTGCTCTGTAGGATCCTGGCTCTTCAAGGTTTTTTAATCTTTTTGGGGAATTAGCGTAATAATTGATTCCGCTAGAGTCTGTGGTAAAGTCTGCTCTTTGAATGCTTGAGTGCATAGGCTTTGTAGATGTGGGGAAATTATGTCGTTGAATTTTTTATAAAATTCGTTATTGAGCCCGTCTGGGCCAGGAGTTTTTCCATTTTTCAGGGATTTAATGGTCTCTGAAATGTCCTTTATTGTTATCTCTGCACCTAGTTCCTCACGTTCTGTCTCTGGGAGGTCTCTGACTCTGGAAGGTTGCACTTATCAAGAAAGCTCTTCATCTTCACTGAATCGGCTGATGTTTGTGACGAGTTTGATAAAATTGTAGAAATCTTTCATTGATATCTTTGGAGAGTGAGAGCAGTTCGCCTTTTTCTGATCTGATTTTATGTATGGTGCGGTCATTCTCTAATTTATGGAGTTGTCGTGTAAAAGTTTATGTGGTTTATCGCCGAATTCAACGTTTTTTTGTTTAGTATATTGAAATGCCCTACTAATTCTTGCCGAGAGTATCTGGTTTAATTTGAATTTGAGTGCAGCTATCTTATTGTGTTTTATTGTGGATGGGTCAGCCGCATTTTCTAAGTCTACTTGTTTTATTTGTTTTTCTAACTCCAATTGTTGTGCCCTATTTCGCTTGTTTTGAGAGGCTTGATATGAAATGATGCAGCCTCTAAGGTAGGCTTTAAAAGTTTCCCAAAGCAAAGAAGGAGAGATACCAGGAGTGTCGTTTATCTCAAAAGACATTTTTATCTGTACCTTCAGGTAGTCACAACAGCTAGCCTCTGCATGTATTTGTGGGTTAAATCTCCAGCAGTGCTGCCTATTTGCCATTCCTTCCAGTTTTACAGAGAATGTAAGAGGGCAATGATCCGAAATGATGATATTGTGATATTTTGGGTTGTAGGTATATGGCAGAAGTTTGGAATCATCTAGGAAATAGTCTATTCTTGGGTATATACTTTATGGACACCTGAGTAGAAGGAATATTCTCTTCCTGAAGGATTGGCAATCCTCCATACGTCCCTTATATTTGTATTATTTATATAAGTGTTCAGATGTTCACTAGACTTGGATGTAATTTTTCTTTGAAATGAAGATATATCCAGGTATTGGTCTAATACACAATTTAGGTCCCCCCAGATTATCAAATTGGACTGGGACGCGTCTGGTATTAAATTGAGTATTTTATTGAAAAATTGGGGGTTATCAAAATTTGGAGCATATATGTTTACCAACGTCAATGAGGTTGGGTACAGCTCACCGGATACTATGGTGTACCTACCTTCCTTGTCAGCTATTGTGGATTTATGTTTAAACGGAATACCTTTGCGGATTAGGATTGCAGTTCCCCTAGCTTTAGAAGAAAATGTGGAGTGATACAACTGTCCAATCCACCTACCTCTCAGCCTGTTATTTGCTTCGTTCTTGAGGTGAGTCTCCTGAAGGAATATTATATCAGTGTTAAGAGATTTTAAGTGGGCTTGTATTTTACCCCTTTTTATTGGTTCATTTACGCCCCTAACATTCCAACTACAGAACGTGATTCCTTCCCCCCCCCATTTTACTGGATACATCATCTTGCATATAAAAAATTATATGATCTCTGCTGAATTAAATGGTTCAACACAATGATTAAAATATTTCTTTCGGGTGTAGGCTGAGTGAGCCCCTCGCGCTTTACCCCTACCCCCCCCCCCCCCATATCTCCAAAGGTGTACTTTAGAACAAGATATTAAGATATATATTACAAAGTTAGGAAAAAAGAAAAGAGAAACAAAAGAAAAAACAACATATGAGAATGTTGCTAACGAGTACCACACATCGGTGATTGAATTTGAGTAAACTTCCTTACAATATATTGTAAATGTGGGATATTAAGATAGTCCCACACCTTTAACGTGTTAGAAAAACTAAACAGAACAAAACGTGAGGATTTTATTTCTTTTTAAGGGGCTCAGCATTCCCATCCAGTTAGGGATCTATACAAAGGTATGAATAAGTAGCTGAGCAATGGTTTTAACTGACATACATCGCATAGTGGTTAACTTTCAATCGATACTATTTTGACACATTACCCAATCGCGAGTCTGTAACAGCTTGTATCTTATACACTCTATGGACAGGTACTTATCCCCTGTCGGCTCTGGCAATGTCTTGGGCAAACTGTAATGCTTTGTTTGGATCGGTAAAGAAAGATTCAACATCTTTATAAGTAACACGGAGCTTGGCAGAGTATAATAGTATAAAAATCGAATTCCTGGTAAGTCCCTCATAATGACTCTTGACTTAGAAAAAAGAGCTCTTTGCCTGACTTCGGATGGAAAGTCTCTGAAGATTCGTAACTGTTGGCCTTGGAATGTTAAATTCCTGTCCTTGGCCACTTTACGCAGGATTTCCTCCAGAACATGGCAATGATGCACCCGCAGGATCAGGTGTCTCGGTGGGGCATTGTCGTCCGGCCAGGTTCTCAGAGCTTTGTGCACCCGGTCAAGTACGGGTTTTTCTTCCAAGGCGAGTACGTCCTTAAGTAGTTGAGCCGTAAATTCGCCGACGTTTTGACCATGTTCCTTGCCTTCTTTTACTCCGACAATCCTTAAGTTCTGACGCTTGGAGCGCCCCTCCAGATCTGGACATTTTTCTGTTACTTTGGATAACAAACCGGAGATGCGTTCCACTTCGGCTTTCAGTTTATCTGTAACCTCGGAGTTTGTTGCCGCTGCTATTTCCAGCTCCCGGATAGTGAGGTAGCCAGAATAGATTCCAGCTTGTGGCTGATGTCGGTTTCTAGCCTTTGAATTTCCCCTTTCAGGTTGGTATTTACCTCCTCAATACGAGTCTATCTTGTCACAGATCTCTTGCTTCACTATCGAAAGTTCCAGGCGTAGAAGCGCTCCAATGTCTTGCAGGGCCGGCGTTTGAATTGCCGTTTCTTCTCAGGACTGCTCTTCAGGCGAGGTCGAGGCTTCACCACGGCCTTCCTCCTTGGTTTTCTTCGGCCATTTGGGTGACATGTTGGGGAATTACGGTAGTCACGGGAGTCGCGTAATTATGACGTCTGCTTACTGGTCTGCTTAGCCTCTACCGGTGAGTATGTTTAACGATCCGTTTCATCACGGTGCGGAGGTGTTGCACACACGTTCTAACCCTCCATAGCGCCACCGGAAATCGAGGCATCAGACTGTAACACAGTTAAATCTAATCCAGACCTTGTGACAGTTGCAGACTTGTGCTGAACCATACATAACATCTAGACTGCTGCCCTGGAAGAATCATAATGGACTAATATGTGTATCAAAGTCAAGGAAAAAACAAATGTTTCCATTCTTCTCCACTTTAATCTCTCACAAGTCAAGACAGTGAAATACAACCTACACTTTTCTTCATATGTTTGTTGTATTACTTTTAATTATAGGTATATACCAGCAGTGGAGGAATGTGAGGTGTTGCATTTTGGGAAGTCTAACAAGGGTATGGCCTAGACAGTGAATGCCAGGCTTCTGAGGAGTGTTATGGAGCAGAGGGATCTAGGAGTGCAGGTGCATAGTTCCTTAAAAGTTGCATCACAGGTAGATCGGGTGGTCAAAAAGGTATTCAGCACATTGCCCTTCATCAGTCAGAGTATTGAGTATAGAAGTTGAGAGGTCGTGTTACAGTTGTGTAAGACATTGGTGAGGGAACATAATAAACATATAATACAACAATTTCCATTTAAAATAGTAAATGAAAAATTTAAATACCTAGGCATTTATGTTACTAAGACATATACATCATTATTTAAAGCAAACTTTCCCCCATTACTGAATAAACTACATAAGAGTATTCAGTATTGGATAAACACTTCCTATCTCAATGGTTGGCAAAATTAATTGCATAAAAATGATTTTCTTACCGCAAATATTATACCTTTTTCAAACAATTCCGATATACTTGTCAAAAAACTTTAAAAAAAAGTTAGATTCCATTGTCAGTGACTTTATCTGGGATTATAAGAATCATAGGATAAGCAAAAAACATCTGTGCAAATCAAAAATAAATGGAGGTTTGGTTTTACCAAACTTTTTGTTTTATTTTTGGGCAGTTAACATTAAAAATATGAATTTTTGGTTGGAAGAAATAGATCAACAACCAGATTGGTTAAAAATGGAAAAGGAAGATTGCTCACCTTTTGAAATCGGCTCGATACTATTTGCTACTTCTAAATTAAATTAAAAAATTTATAGGGAAAATCCTATAATATATAGTACTATGCGAATTTGGAAACAATTAAAAAAGACATTAAAACTAGATAATTTATCACTTTTTCTTCCAATTGCGAATAACCCTTTGTTTAAGACCTCATGGTTGGACAAAGGTTTCACACAATGGAAAAACTATGGAATTAAAAAGATGGGACAATTTTTTCAGATATCTTCAACTTAGAGATTACGTAAAAGCAAATATTCGAAATTTTAGAATTAGAAATTCAGAAATTCTTGACGACTGTTGGAATAAACATCCTAATACAGAAAAACTAATATCTTATATATATAATATTTTATTAGACAGTGATATTCCATTGACGGACTTACACAGACAAACTTGGGAAAAAGAACTAAATCAAATAATAACGAGATACTTGGGAAGAAAGTTTACAACACATACATCAATGTTCATTAAATGCCAGACATTCTCTAATACAATTCAAAGTAATACATAGGTTACATTATTCTAAAACAAAATTAAATAAAATCTTCCCACATATCTCACCAATATGTGATAAATGTCAACATTTAGAAGCTAACTTATCTCATATGTTTGCAAATTGCATAAAAATTAAAAATTTCTGGGTAAATATTTTCACAATAATATCTAAAGTGACTAGCATTCAATTGGACCCGGATCCAAAATTAATAATACTTGGAACATTAGAACTAAATCAAACATTTACATCAACTCAAAGAAACTTTATTGATTATAGTATAATAACTGGGAAAAAATTAATTCTAAAATTTTGGAAAGGCCCTATAACCCCCACAATTAAAATGTGGATTATAGAAATGACGGAGACCTTACACTTGGAAATAATTAGACTTGTCCTGTTGGACAAACAGGAACTATTCGTCGGAACATGGTCTCCCTTTATTGACTATTTAAAGGGTCAGAATGGTTCAGCACGAGAACCTGACTAACACCCGTGCCAAGGAATAGATGAAATGTTATACTCTGAAATGTACGAATATATCTCGAATGAAGTTTTTTATCGTAGTAAATTATTCCATTCTTCTTTATTATCTTTCTTTTTTTTTTGTTTTGTTTTGTTTCTTCTCTTTTTTCTCTTTCTTTCCTTATTTCATCTATCTTTTTAGTTCTATTTAGTTTTTTTTTAAAGAAAAAAGTATTGGAGACATTGTAATAATAATGGACGATATTAGTAATTTAAAAATGTAAGACTGGTATCGATTTTAATATATGTATTTACCTCCAATAAAAAATAATTTCAAAAATGTGAGGCCACATTTAAAGTATTGTGTTCAGTTCTGGTCACCATGTTATAGGAAAAATGTCAAGCTGGAAAAGGTGCAGAGAAGATTTATGAGGATGTTGCCAGCACTCAATGGCCTGAGCTATAGGGAGAAGTTGAGCAGGTTGGGACTTTATTCATTGGAGTGCATGAATATGAGAGATGATCTTATAAAGGTGTTCAAAATCATAGAATAGACCGGGTAAATGTACAGTCTTTTACCCAGAATCGAGCACCAGAGGACATATGTTTAAGGTGAGGAGGGAAAGATTTAATAGGAGCCTGAGAGGGAATTACTTTACGCTAAGGGTGGTGGGTACATGGAATGAGCTGCCGGAGTAAGTAGTTGAGGCAGGTACTATCATAACATTTAAGAGATATATGGACAGGTACATGGAAAGGATAGGTTTAAGGGGTTATGCATCAAGCGCACAAAGGTGGGACTAGTGTGGATGGGATGTTGGTTGCATGGACAAGTTGGGCCGAAGTGCCTGTTTCCACGGTGTATGATTCTATAACCGTATGGAAGTTTCAGGCACGTCTGTTTGGCTTAGATTAGATTGGGCCAGCATGTGCCAGGACCAAATAACACTTAGAAACATCTCTAGTATCTGGGAGGCTCCGCTTGGATCCTGGTGTTGATGCAGGAATTTTAGTTCAATTGAAGATATAATCAAGAAAGGTCAGCGGCATTTAGAGTAAGAGGCTAGGAATATCAACCGAAAGATGTGAGCTGAAAACTCACCAGGGTAGCCATGAAATTTAGATGTTGTTAATGATCTGGAATTTTAAATGATGTTATAATGATGAACTAACCAGCAGATTGTAAAAGCTCAGCTGGTTTACTATCTACCATCCTTCCCCTTGTGTGACTACAGAACTGCAGTAATGTGGTGGACTGCTGACTGCCCTTTGACATAGCAGCTGTTCATCTGCATCTTCAATGGCAAGTATATCATATTTAAACAAATAATCCCAAACTGTGTACAATACTCCAGCTGTGGTCTCACCAAGGTCATGATCAATTGCAATGACACTTCTTTGCTCCTGCATTCACATTCTCTGGTAACAAAGGCTAACATACCATTTGCATTTCTACTGGCTTATTTCACCTGCATGTAGACTTTCAGTAACTTTCATTAACTTTCACACACATAGACCTAGGTCACTGATCATCAGCATTACCCAATCTCTTGCCCTTTAAAAAAAAAATGTGCATCCTGGTTTTATGCCTTTAGGGTGGTGGATATTTTTTCCACATTATATTAGATCTGCCACGTTCTTGTACCTCACTCCACGTCCAGATCTGTTCAAAGCTTCATCCATCCTCTTCCCTACTCATAACACCACCTAGTTTGTATCACCATCAGAATCATTGAAATAGGTTGTTAGTAGCTGGGGCCTGAGCACTGATTCTGGCACCACTGCACTAATCATGGCCTGGCGACCCGAGAGGAATCTAGTTATTGCTGCAGGAGCTCCTCAGGGCAGTGTGCTGCAACTGACCATTAATGGCCTTCCCCCACTCCCAATAAGAATGTGAATCTTTGATGAATAATGTTGAATTCTATTTGTAAATCATCAACAAATGCAGCAGTCTGTGCCTGCATGTAATGCGATTGCATTAGCACCACACAAGGGCGAGGTATTCACTGTGCCTGATGGGAAAGTCTGACCATGTACCATTGCCATTTCCCTCACCATCAATATCTGGTGGGGCATGCAGGGGATATCAATTAGAAGAAGGGGATATCAATTAACCACAAGCTTAACTGATCCGGCCACATAAAATCTGCAGCCATAAGAGCAGGCCAGAGGCTGGGTTTCTTGTGGCAAATAACTCTACTTCTGATATTTCCCCGCCCCCAAATCTTTTCTCTATCTGCAAGACACGTCAGGAGTGCATCGGAATACTCTCCATCTTCCTGGATGGGAGCAGCTCCAAAAACTCTCAGAGTTAAACACCATCACCACCTGCCCTGAACATTCATTTCATCCATCTATACGCCATGGTGTTACTGTAAAACATCTGCAAATCTCGCTCAGGATCCCCTGTTAGAACTGCCAAACCCACAACTTCTATGGTAAGATGGACAAAGGCTTCAGGATCTTTTGGACCCTACATCAACAGATTCCTTTCTGAGCAGTGTGTACATTTGACTCGGGAATTTATATCAATATTTCTTAATTATTGTTGGGTCTAAGGCCTGGCAAAAACCTCACCGATGGCACTGAGGGGGGGGGGGGGGAACTTCCACTAGATAGCTCGCACCACCTTCTTATGGGCCTTTTCAAGGCCACCTCAAGGGCAATTAAGGACACTAAATGCCAATGTGCGTTTCTGTGAAAGGAATGAAAAAGCAAAAACCTCAATTTATGTGGAAATTGGAGCAATGGATCAAGATTGACAACATTGTACTGTGCAGATAACAGCAAACCCGCTGAGTTTCTCCAGCACTTTTGTCTACCTTCGATTTTCCAGCATCTGCAGTTTCTTCTTAAGCAAACAAATCAAGATTTGCTTAAGATTTGGGTTTATAGTAAAACAAATAAATGAAATTCACTATACCAAAAATGTGGACTGTTTCAACTGCTCACATTATCACAGTCCGTTTTTAATAGGTTGAATAAACTTTTGCAGTGTATGTACTTGCTAGGGATGATCTGTGTCATTAGACCATTTGAGTCAAAATACCTTTTTCAGTTTGACTGTTTTTGCAGGTTTTGTGTTTGCAGGCTCTGACCACTAGATGGTGCCATCTTTCAGTTCTGGCTTCTGCTCAGAATTGGTTGCCAAGCTTTAAGTGAGAATAGGTGAAGTGGATGAAATTGTTTTGTGAGCCAGCAGAAAACTCAATGGGCCAAATGTCCTCCTCCTGTTTCATAAGGAAATAAATATGAAATGTACTTGTCACCTTACACAGGACCAATTTAGCAAAACATAAAATGCTGGAGGAATTCAGCAGTCAAGCAGCTTCTGTGGAAGGAATGGATCAATTGATCACCAGTGAGTGCATCAATGGACCATTATGGGCATCATTACTTTTTGCATATCTTTCATAAATTTGTTCTATATCACCGTCTATATCTCTTGTTTTCCTTTCCCCTGATTTTCCGACTGAAGAAGGGTCTGATTCCGAAACACCACCTATTCCTTTTCTTCAGAGGTGCTGCCAGACCCACTGAGTTACTCCAGCTTTTTGTATCTATCTTCAGTTTTGTAGATCAAACAGTATTGCTGATTTGATCCGTGTCTGTCATTGTCCTGGAGGAATAAGCAACAGGCTGCTCATCCTGCAGACATGCTGCACCGAGGCCATACTGGGATGCATCAAAGGTCAAAGTAACAGGTTTATTGACATTGTAATAAGCCAGAGTAGGTGGGCATGACATCTCATGTTTTAGAGTGTCAAAAGCATGTTGTTGCTGTTCATGCCATGTCCAGGCAGTGTCCTTGTGAATAAGTTGCCTCCAGGGAGCCGAGATCTCGGCGAAGTTGGGAACGAATTTTCCGAGGTAATTAACCATGCCCAGAAATCTCAGCATGCCTGCAACATCAGTGGTTGTGGACATTTCGCTAACAGCCACAGTCTTAGAAGGACCCGCCTTGAGACCATCAGCCGTGAAAATATGCCCCACGTAGCTCACCTGGTTAACAAGGAACCAACACTTTTGGGGATTCAGTTTTAAGTTCACTTCCCTGGCACGCTCGAGTACCTTCACATTTGGTTCGCCGGCTCAGCAATTCATGTCCAGACAGACCAGGGCTACTCTTCCAGTCTCGAAGCAGCTACTCCAGCCACAAGTCTGCGAGCCCGAGGTGGTTCGGGCATGTCTGCAGCGTAAAAAACTGACACAGGAGACGTACTACGACCGTTCTAGTTGTCCTCTCCAACCATTGTCGGGGGGCCAGGTGGTCTGTCTCCAAACCCAGACGGGGTATGACCGTATGGGCACGGTCAAGGAGATGTGTCCAGAACCAAGGTCTTATTTGATTCAATCTGGCGGAGGTCTATACAGACGAAACCGACAACATTTACTGCTAGTAAATGAGCCGGTGCCATTGAGGCAGGTTCAGTATGATTATGCAGATGACCCAGATGATGTGTTATGGACACGGAGATGAGGTATGCTCAGATCGAGACGGGATTACTGGCAGTGGTCTTTGCATGTGTCAAATTCAACGATTACATTTTTGGCAAGGCTCTTACCATAGAGACCGACCACCGACCTTTGGTTACTATTTTAAACAAACCTATACATGCTGCTCCGGCGCGGCTGCAAACAATGATGCTGCAGCTCCAGAAGTATGATACCTCTCTCACTTACAAGCAGGTTAAGCACATGTATCTGGCTGACACATTATCCCGTGCTCCCAGGAGGTTGAGCATCCAGCACACATCAGAAATAGACACTTTTGACGTCATGGCAATTGATTTCACTCATCCTTCACATCTGGATACTTTGGTGGTTCCTATGGCGAAGATGCCACCCTGCAGATGCTCATCTCGGTCATCAATCACGGATGGCCTGGTAATCAGCATTCGCTTCCGCTTGCTGTTCAGCCTTACTTTTCTGTCCGAGACGCACTGGCCATTGAAGGTGGGGTATAAAAAAGGGCCATAAGGCAGTGATCCTGGCTTCACTCCAACAGAAGTACTTTGACACCGTACACGGAGGTCATCCTGGTTCTGAATCTACGGTGCAACGAACAAAGAGCATGATTTGCTGGCCTGCCATGCCAGATTATATATGCCAGAGGGTGCAGTCCTGCGCTGTGTGCAACAGCATGGCTCCACATCAACAGAAAGAGCCCCTTTTGCAGCACCCGGTTCCTGACTTGCCGTGGTCTATGGTGGCTACTGACATTTTCGACTGGCGTGGCAACCAATACTTGGTCCTGGTTGACTCTTACTCCGGGTGGTTTGAGATCGATCTGCTCCCCACAGCTTCAGCTGAGGCGGTCGTCAAGAAACTTGCAAGGCATTTCTTGGTTCATGGGGTACCTCAAACCCTCATGTCTGACAATGATGGCCAATTCACAAGTCAATGTTTCAAGGGCTTTGCATTGGAATGGGATTTTAGGCACATCACCAGCAGTCCGGAGTACCCCCAGTCGCACGGGCTGGCTGAGCGAGCTGTCCGCAATGCAAAGGAGCTCATGGAGAAGTCCAGCAGGGCTGGGTCTGATGTGTTTTTGGATCTTCTCAATCTCCGCAACATTCCACGTGATCCCACTTCTGACACCATGTGCAAAGTACTTATGATACACAGTTATTATATATCATAACAAGAACTTTAATTTGTATAGATACCCTTGAGATGAGTACTGTAGGCTCTGAATCGTAAGTTAAAACTAAAAAAGCATCATGGCTGCCCTCATGCCACAAGGTGGCGGTGGTGTGGAAAACCTGACATGAATTATGGATCAGGTCATCAGCAGCAAAACCAGACACGGATCAAATCAGCAATACTCTCTGATCTACGGGTTTAAACCAGCATCTGCAGTTCCTCCCTACACAGTGCATCAATTTAGTTTAGTTTAGTTTAAAGCTACAACATGGAAACTGGGCCTACGGCCCACTGAGTCCATGCTGACCGTTGATCACCCGTTCGCACTAGTTTGATATCATCCCACTTTCCCATCCACTCCCTACACACTAGCAGCAATTTACAGAGGCCATTTAACCTACCAATCTGCACATCTTTGGGATGTGGGAGGAAACTGGAGCACTGAGTGGAAACCCACACGGTCACAGGGAGAACATGCAAACTCCACACAGACAGAATCCGGGGTCAGGATCAATTCCGGGTTTTTGGTGCTGTGAGTTGGTGGCTCTACCAGCTGTGGCACCGTGCTGCCCATATTGTATTTATAAAGTGTCTTTAATGTAGAATAAGATTCCAAAATGTTTCTGAAGTGCCATAGGCAAAGCAGTTTGTAAATCAAATTAAGGGAAACTATGAAATCTGAAAAGTTAATGAAGATTCTTGATCTGCCATGGTGATACGAGGAAGTCAGAGTCTGCGCCTAGTGTAGTGATTGACTTACCTACCAACTCTTCCAAAGCTCTTCCACTTCCTACTATGCACAAGTCATAGGTTTGAAAGAATTATCTGCACTTCTCTGAATGTGTACAACAACAGCAAAGTTCAAGAAACTTGTTTTATTAAATTTTTATTGGCATTTCCTCAGGAATCGAGGCTGACTTGCTTCCACCCTCGTCTTGTGGGTATCAGGTGACTGATGAGGCCAATGTGTCTTCCACAGATTGGGAAGGAGGTGCCTGATGGGGTGGGCAACAGGAAACATGGTGAGTGTGTAGGAAGGAACTGCAGATGCTGATTTAAATCAAGAATAGACATAGAATGCTGGAGAACTCAGTGGGACAGGCAGCATCTCTGGAGAGAAGGAATGGGTGATGTTTCGGGTCGAGACCCTTCCTTAGACTGATGTCAGGGGAGTGGGCAGTACATAGATTAGGAAGTGTATAGATAAGGAAGTGTAAGGCGTGAAAACAGGACAAAGGGAATGCGAATCAAGGAAAATGTAGAATAGATCATTGTTGGTTGGGAGAATGTAACAGGAAACAGAGATAAAATGTAGTCAGAGACAATAAGACTGGTCGGAGAACTGGAGGGGATGGAGAGAGAGGGAAAGCAAGGGTTACTTGAAGTTAGAGAAGTCAAAGTTCATACCGCTGGGGTGTAAGCTGCCCAAGCGAAATATGAGGTGCTGTATCTCCAATTTGCGCTAGGCCTCACTCTGACAATGGAGGAGGCCCAGGACAGGTCAGTGTGGGACTGAGAAGAGGAGATAAAGTGTTGAGCAACCAGGAGATCAGGTAGGTTTAGGTAGATTGAGTGGAGGTGTTCAGCAAAACGATCGCCGAGCCTGCGCTTGGTCTTGCCAATATACAGGAGTCCACACCTGGATCAGCGGATATAGTAGATAAGTTTGGAGGAGGTGCAAGTGAACCTCTGCCTCACCTGAAAAGACTGTCGGGATCCTTGGACGAAGTCGAGGAGGGAGGTATGGGGACAGGTGTTGCATCTCCAGCTGTTGCAGGGGAAAGCACCTGGGGAGGGGGTAGTTTGGGTGGGATAGGATGAGTTGACCAGGGAGTTGTGGAGGGAGCTGTCTCTGCAGAAAGCGGAAAGCAGTGGAGATGGGAAGATGTGGCTAGTAGTGGGATCCCATTGGTGGTGGCGAAAATGTCAGAGGATTATGTGCTGTATGGGCTGATGGGGTGGAAGGTGAGGAAAAGGGGGACTCTGTTCCTGTTGTGAATGGGGGAAGGGGGAGCAAGAGTGGTGGTGTTTGATATTGAAGAGACCCTAATGAGGGAGTCTATAATGGAAGAGAGGAACCCCGTTCCATAAAGAATGAGGACATCTCCGATGACATGGTATGGCCCACCTCATCTTGGGCGCAGGTGCGGCGTAGACGGAGGAATTGGGAGTAGGGGATAGAGTCTTTACAGGAAGCAGGGTGGGAAGAAGTGTAGTCTAGATAGCTATGGGAGTCAGTGGGTTTATAATAGATGTCAGTTGACGGTTTGTGTAGGAAGGAACTGCAGATGCTGGTTTAAACCGAAGATAGACACCAAATGCTGGAGTAACTCAGCAGGGCAGGCAGCATCTCTGGAGAGAAGGAATGGATCATGTTTCGGGTCGAGAAGGGTCTCGACCTGAAACGTCACCCATTCCTTCTCTCCAAAGATGCTGCCTGTCCTGCTGAGTTACTCCCGCTTTTTGTGTCTATCTTCAGTTGAAAGTTTGGCTCCTGTGATGTAGACGGTGAGATCAAGAAGCATGGTGAAATGGTCATACTGCCATTTACTCTGGGCTTCTCTGGTCCATCCCAAATTTTCCTTTTCCATTTTGAGGACACATAAGCCAGAGTTTATATCTGTTGTTATATCTGGTGGTACCAAACTTGTGGTTGAGGTCTCACCAAGAGATGAAACAGAAGCTGGAATGTTTATTAATCACCGGCTCACATTGTATGACTCGAGGACCTGAATACCACAGTCTGGAATTCACTGCCTTACATGGTGGCTCAACTTGTCAAAAGGGAGTTACTTCTGTATTTGAAGGCAAACTGTTTGCATGCAAAGACCACATTGGACAAGCGAGTTGCTCCTTCAAAGTATTAGCAGAGCTGTAATGTGCCAAATTGCCTCATTCTACGCCCTTCGAAACTTTTAATATTTTCATACTATCATAGATACACATACACAGCCATCGTGCAAATTTTACGTTAATATGTGTAGCAGAAATCCTCAATGATGTAACACAGTTGTACATAAAAGCATGTGAAGTCTGTCAAGTAAGCAACAGTTTTCAGCGCATTCTCCAAGATAAAGGATAATAATGAGGAGATCTACTTGTGAGACAATACTGCAGCAAAATAACGGAACATGCTTTGTTTTAATTATTAGCTGCTTTAATTGCAGGACATGTCGTGTGAAATGGGCGATGCTTAGATTGGCATGTTGTTGACATTAATTTTGTGTGTGGTTCACACTGCAGCCATGGTGTGATGGTAATAGAGTGTAGGGTGGAGGAATGGGTAGCAATCAAACGGGCCAGCATGTCCTGGTGGTGCTGAGTTTAGTGTTGTTGGCGCTGCACTTATCCAGGCTATTCAAGAATGTTCCCTAGGGGCTGCAGTGCTCATACTGGTGATTAGTTTTAAAGAGACGATAGATTGCCGAGGGCTGCTTGGTTTAATGTTGTTTTAATTTCTCCACCTGTTCCTCTGCTGTGCATTGTTAAATCCCAGAACTGTGATAAAAATAGATTATTGAAAAAAATCTCTTCTGTTTGATGCTACATATGCTTTACAAATGCCATAAATGTTCATATTGAGATTGTGCACTCCATAAAAGTCAAGGGAAAGCTGTAGGGATTAATCCTTGTCTCTCAGTCTGCGCTGTGCTGGCTGAGACCAGGGCCATAAGTTTTACCATCTCTTTAAACCCCCCCGCCTGGTGTCTAGTGTCCAGTCCTCTCCCTCTGGTATGTGTTTGTGCTGGGAACGTCAGGTGAGGACATGTTTGGCTGTGATGCCTGATGTGGGAGAAGAGCCTGCAACACAGCGTCCAGCTTTAATTGAAGTAAACGTGTGATAGTAGTTTGGCCTTAAGATGTTGCAGATTGGAAGGAAATTTAAACAAAGAACAATATCTGAACTGAGATTTATATGTCTGCAGTGAGTTTAAAGTGGTTATAGAGGAGAGATTTAGAATGAGGACATGAAAGAGAGCTGCAGCTTGCACCCATGCAGAAGCCTGGTCAGATCATCTCAGACCCCTAGGAGCAGTTTGGTCCACACACAGGAAGGGTTCGCTATCACTGGAGGGAGGGCAGGGTATACTTACTAGAATTATACTTAAGAAACAACAGGCTTGTCAGCCACCAGTCTGTCCTGTCCTGTAAGATCATGGCCTCAGCACCACTATCATATTCTGTCCCTACACCCAGTGATGGCTCTGTGTAGTTTAAATCTCAATGATTCAATGATACTTTATTGTCACATGTACCTAGGTACAGTGAATGCTTTGTTTTGCATACAACCTGATAAAATCATATAGCAGACCTCACTTAGGCAGAACATGTGTTGCCATGTTTCTGGCACCGACAAAGTTACAAAGGTTCACCGAACAGTCCTATCTCTCAGCAGCCCCACCCTGCTGCATCCACCGTTCGTTCTCAGTGGTCCACTGTCGGGTAGCTCTTGGTGGCCCTCCACGCTCTCAATGGTCCTCCTTGCTCTCAACGGTCCACCTACGCTTTCAAGAGTCAAGAATGTTTAATTGTCATATACACCAGGACCGTAACAATGAAATTCGGGAACAAAAAACAAATTGCTGAATCAGGCAGCGTCTGTGGAGGGAAATGGGCAGATGATGTCTCAGACTCGACCTGAAATATCACCTGTCCATTGCCTCCACCAATGCCAGATCGGATGAGTTCTCCAGCACTTTTCTTTATGTTTGCTCAAGATTCTAGCATCTGTAGTTTCTTCTGTCTACTGTAAAATTCTTACTTGCTGCAGCTACAGGCACATTTTCTGTCTACTGTGAAATTCTTACTTGCTGCAGCTACAGGCACATTAAGCACAATACAACAAATAAATATACAATCAATTATCAGTTATTCACGGTAACTCCCACCATGATGGTACAAGGCAAACTGCGTAGTGCTGTGTTTGTCAACTCCACCTTCAGTATTTTCAATGACTCCACCTCCACAGATCTCTCGGGTAGCGAATTCTATGATGTATGACCGTCTCAGAAAAAAAGATCCTCCTCATCCTCATCTGAAAGGGACGATCTCTTTATTCAGCACCGTGCCTCTTTGTTCCAGATATACTCACCAGAGGGAGAATTTCTGGAAGTTGTAAAACAGGAACTTACTTCACCAAACAGCAATTGATGCGGGGGTCGTTATTAGTTTTAAAGTTGAGACTGAATCCTTTCTGCAAACTATAAAGATATTAAGGAATGCAGTGGAAAGGCAGGAGCATGGAGTTGGGTCACAGGAAATGGTGGGGTAGATTTGAAGGGCTGAAAAGCTCCAACCTGTTCCTGTGTAATTCAGTGGCATGTACTCAAACGGTTGGTTTGTATACCAACTGCACTGAAGGTCATGTTTTTATTTTGTTTGAATAAAATTCCTCTTGCTCCAATGTGTGATTTCAATGTATTATAAAGGCAATGCAACAGGAGGCACTCTTGCACCACAAGTAGCCACAATTTACAGCACATTGGTTCTTGAACTGTGCAACATAAGACAACATAAATGTAAGGTCTTCCACACAATCTGATGACTACTCTTTATTACTGCCTATTATTCCAAATCTGTGCTAATACTTGTCTGCAAACCAAAATAGCCTTTGACCACAGACAGTCACCATAGATTTCAGACAAGGCACACAACCCTGGCATAACCAGAATGTGATAGTCCTATCAGCCCAGTGTATTGTATATCTTTATTGTCATTTCCTGAGTATTCGCATACCCAGAGGAAACAAAAAAACGTTCCTCAACCAGTGTCCATTTCAGTGTGCAGTAAAAAATAAATAGAAGTAAAAATACATATATCATGAACAAATTAACACTCTACTCTACTAAACATCAACAGGCGTTCCGATCGGCAGCGGCACGGACCAGTGGCTCTGCTGCAGTCGTGTGGTAGGCACTGACCTAAGTCAGACCAGGAATCAAACCTTTGTCCTTTATTCACCTATGTGATTTTAACCCTCACTCGCTAGTTTCTCTGTCTTATTATCTAATCTTCCATGTTTTTTCTTTCTCTCTTTGCTTCTAAGTCTTTCTCACATTTTCTTTGAAATTGGTCTCTTATTTTTGGTATGGCACATTATTGTTTATCTTTTGCTGTAGAGCTGAAATGAGTTCCCCAACCCCCACTCCTTTCCCACTCCCCCCCCCCCCCCCCCACAATAAAATCCCGAAAATCACAATAAAAATATTATTACGGGTTTGGTCACGCTAGAGGCAGGAAACATGTTCTCGATGTTGGGGAGTCCAGAGCCAGGGGCCACAGTTTAAGAATAAGGGGTAAGCCATTTAGAACAGAGACGAGGAAACACTTCTTCACACAGAGAGTTGTGAGTCTGTGGAATTCTCTGCCTCAAAGGGCGGTGGAGGCCGGTTCTATAGATACTTTCAAGAGAGAGCTAGATAGGGCTCTTAAAGATATCAGAGTCAGGGGGTATGGGGAGAAGGCAGGAACGGGTTACTGAATAGGGATGATCAGCCATGATCACATTGAATGGCGGTGCTGGCTCAAAGGGCCTACACCTGCGCCTATTGTCTATTGTCTTTGACTGTGAGCAAGATTTAATCCAAAAGACAATAGGGATGTTTATACTCATAAATTTATGCAAAGATAGGACCTGTGCATTTTTCCAGTGGAACTTTGCTCAGTCTAGCACAGCTCACAACACCCAGAGAGGCTTCAACTGGGGACAGTGTTACCCTCAAAGATCCACAACCCAACAGTAGCTTCATAGAGGCTGCCACAGAGGGGAGACAACATGCAGGTCAGAAGTCTGACAAAAACGGTATTGGGCTGAAACATGAACTCTGTTTCTTTTTCCATGCACATTGCCTGATTTGCTGAGTGCTTCCAGCATTTTCTGTTTTTACAACAAAGTAAAGAAATGTGCTCCGATTCCGCAAAACTGTAATGTGGAATTTCCAGCTCCAATTGGTGTTGGTACGGGCAGACATTTGCTGTGGACAATAGACAATATGCAATAGGTGCAGGAGTAGGCCATTCGGCCTTTGAGCCAGCACCGCCATTCAATGTGATCATGGCTGATCATCCCCAATCAGTAGCCCGTTCCTGCCTTCTCCCACATCCCCTGACTCCGCTATTTTTAAGAGCCCTATCTAGGTCTCTCTTGAAAGCATCCAGAGAACCGGCCTCCACCGCCCTCTAAGGCAGAGAATTCCAGACTCACCACTCTCCATTCTAAATGGCTTGCTCCTTATTCTTAAACTGTGGCCCCTGGTTCTGGACTCCCACCAACACGGGAACTTGTTTCCTGCCTCTAGCGTGTCCATTCAATATGATCATGGCTGATCATCGAACTCAGTATCCTGCACCTGCCTTCTCTCCATACCCCCTGATCCCTTTAGCCACAAGGGCCACATCTAACTCCCATCTTAAATATAGCCAATCAACTGGCCTCAACTACCTCCTGTGGCAGAGAATTCCACAGATTCACCACTCTCTGTGTGAAAAATGTTTTTCTCATCTCGGTCCTAAAAGACTTCACCCTTATCTTAAACTGTGACCCCTTGTTCTGGACTTCCCCCAACATCGGGAACAATCTTCCTGCATCTAGCCTGTCCAACCCCTTAAGAATTGTGTAAGTTTCTGTAAGATCCCCCCTCAATCTTCTAAATTCTAGCGAGTGCAAGCCGAGTCTATACAGTCTTTCTTCATATGAAAGTCCTGCCATCCCAGGACATATAATAATCTTATATGTTGCAATAAGATCCCCACTAATCCTTCTAAACTCCAGAGCATACAAGCTCAACTGCTCCATTCTCTCAGCATAAACACAGTCCCGCCATCCCGGGTATTAACCTTGTAAACCAACGCTGCACTCCGTCAATAGCAAGAATGTCCTTCCTCAAATTAGAGGACCAAAACTGCACACAATACTCCAGGTGTGGTCTCACTAAGGCGCTGTACAACCAACAACCTCTGC
>JAXLNO010004676.1:0-28198 GCA_038087875.1 Malacoraja senta
CACCCCTCCTAGTTCTCCGATTAGTTTCACTGATTAAAACATTTTACTGATTGTTTGCCTCGTTGTCAGCTTCCCCTCCGCTAACAATGAACCTTCCTTGACCATAGTCCCCTTTGGTCTGTGTTCTCACATCTTAACATTCCATATCTCTGTCTCCCTTTCCCCTGACTCTCAGTCTGAAGAAGAATCTCGACCCGAAACGTCACCCATTCCTTCCCTCCGGAGATACTGCCTGTCCTGCTGAGTTTTCCAGCATTTGGTGTCTATCTTCGGTTTAAACCAGCATCCGCAGTTCCTTCCTGCACACTACCCCCACCCTAGATAGATAGGAGAGGAATGAATGACGTTTCAGGTCGAGACCTTTCTTCAGACCCTCCAAAGATGCTGCCTGTCCCGCTGAGTAACTCCAGCGTTTTGTGTTCATTGTTGGCTGAGGGGAAGGTGACAACGAGGTATGCAAACATTAAAATTAATCAGGAGGACAGTAAAACTAGTCGGAGAATAGGATGGAGGACCAATTCCTTCTCTTCAGAGATGCTGCCTGTCCCGCTGAGTTACTCCAACATTTTGTGTATCTTCGCTGCCAACAATGGACCATGTATGTAGGAAGGAACTGCAGATGCTGGTTTACACTGAAGATAGACACAAAATGCTGGAGTAACTCAGTGGGACAGATAGCATCTCTGGAGAAAAAGGATCTCGACCAGAAATGTCACACATTCCTTCTCTCACCTTTCCTTGGTCATCGTTACTTTGTTGTATAACTTTCATTCATTTGTTCTATATTTCTCTATCACCATCTATAGATATAATTTCCCTTTCCCCTGACTCTCAGTCTGAAAAAGGGTCTCGATCCGAAACGTCACCTATTGCTTTTCTCCAGAAATGCTGCCTGACTGGCTGAGTTCTCCAGCTTATTGTGTCTATCTTTGGTATAAACCAGCATCTGTAGTTCCTTTTTCCAGAGATGCTGCCTGACCTGCTGAGTTACTCCAGCTTTTTGTGCCTATCTTCTGTTTAAACCAGCATCTGCAGTTCCTTCCTACACCTAACCATTTATATATTTTATTTCTAACTATCTCCGTTCGCTTCTGCATTTGAAACAAACAAAAAACAGCCAGGTCGTCACCGTAGCTCGCTTGCATATTAAAAAATCACAGTGGCTTGCGTCAGTGCAGTGCGTGGGACGCGATCCCACAGTGTGGGCTGCAGTTCTGCGATGTCGACCGGCTGCAGGGAACGCTTGCGAGCACCATTATTCGGCCACAGATTCCCTATTTGAACCAATGGGCGCAATAATAAGACTGGAAAAAATACTGCATCAAATTCAGTGCTATCAGAGTGCAAGTTTTGGTTCTCCGGAATATAAATAGCTGGAGGGCTAATGAAAATTGAATGTATTTCTTTCTCCTTCTGAAGAAGGGTCTCGACCCGAAACGTCACTTATTCCTCTTCTCCAGAGATGCTGCCTGACCCGCTGAGTTACACCGTGTTTGTGTGTCTATCTTCGGTATAAACCAGTATCTGCAGAATCAAACCGGGCAAAATGACACGGATTTTAGGTTGCCCGGCGGGACTTTAGGTGGCCATTGGTAACTGGGCAACCGTTCATTTCGAGCCCTGCTGTATGTTTTATCTTTGGTGTGCTAGTTGTAAATGTGCGCTGCATCTGCTAAATGATTTAGTTTTTATGTACCCTGCTACCATATCTTTAATTTAAGTCCACAGTCTAGCATTTCCCTAATGCTGATGCCAGCCTAACTGATCTGCAATTCCTCATTTTCTATCTCCCTGTCTCCAGAAATAGTGAGGTGTCATTTGCTCTCTTCCAATTTGTGTGAACCATTCTGCAACCTACGGAATTTTGGAAGATGAACAGTGCGCCTGCCTGAAAGGCTACGGATCAAGTTCTGGAATTTTCCAGCCGGCACGGCCACCATCTTCTATGTCACAAACTCTACGATTCCTTGAAACTGGCAAGACGTCTGATTCACACAACAAAGGAGAAACCTGGAGCGCTCTCCCCAAAAGGCTTTTTGGATGCTGTGGGTCAGTTGGTACTTTCACTGCCATGTTAGATAAGAATTTTGGTGGGAGGGTTAATGAGGGATTCAGAGCAAATGTGCATAAATTAATTTGAGCACAGGCCTTCCCTGACTAATAAATGGATTCCATTTGTACAGATGTTGATTTTCTGTACGTCAGAAAATAGACAAAAATCACTCTATGTTTACCATTTTGTAATGAATGGCATTAAAAAACACATAATGCTGACAAGAAGGAACAATTGTTAAAAGAGACAAAACTAGTTCGAACGTTCCTAGAAATGAACGTATGTATGTACATCGGACTTGAATTTAACATTGGAGCTTTTCTGCATGTATGGGTTTCTCGTAAGTGGGGCATTTGTTACTCTGGGACAGCCTGTGTACTGCTCTGTCATGGTCTAATTGAATGTCAAGAAAAATATTAGAGGAACTGAATTGATTATGCTTTTAGCTTTGAAGAGGGATGTTGTACAGATCATCTAATTGAGGTATAGAAAAGTATTTATGGCACGGAATATAATTTTATATTCAGGAGGGAGGGACGGAATGCTGAGGCACAACAAATTTGCCATATGCTTGTTTAGTTTCTGTAATGAAGAATGAATTATAATCTGGCAAGCAAAGTCATTAATGGATTGTCTCGCGATTCCCAGGCATACTTTACACATGCCTGGCTATTTCACGTAATAGATCAAAAGTATTGCCTTTGATTCTTTTTCACTAAATCAGTATCCCTTGGTTGGAAACCTTTATGCCTTTGGCAAGAAACGTATGTACCTGACTGATCTATGAACTCTCCTTTTAACCTTCTCTAAGCACGACAATCCCACTTTCTTTGGATTTTTCATGGAAGTGAAGCCTTTCATCTTGATACCATTCTTGCTGTTTAATGCAGTCGAGCAGACTTGTGTAGAAGAGATTTGTAAAAACGTAGCATACCTTGCTTTTATACTTTGCTTCTCTGTTCCAAAGGTTCGGTGTTCCTTTTTTAAACTGTCTACTCAACCAACTTGTTATGCAATTGTTAAAAATTGCCTTTGTACATCTGCAGCGGTCTCTGTCCCAACATCCCCCATATAATTGCACCATTTAGTTTACATGGAATTCTAGAGGTGAGAGCTGGGTTACTGTTCCTGCTCCGTTGCTAAGGTAGCACACCGTGCAGTGTAGCATTGATTCCACTGATGAGGTGATGTGGAATGCTTGGTTTTAGGTACTGGTCATTCCAAACCAATTTCAGGACTCAGACACAAGTCATAGACAACTCTAGACTGTCATTAGAACATTGGACATTAAAAACTACTGTAGAATTGCATGCAAACATGGGTGTCAAACTGCATTAATACTGCAGAGGCCCAGGAGCGGTTGGAGCGGTTGCAGTGGGAGGAGGAACGTCCGAGCGGTGAGTTTAAAACCCGATCGCGGGGCTTTGCTTTACAGAGGCCCAGGAGCCGTTGGAGCCGTTGTAGAGGGAGGAGGAACCCAGATCTGTTACGTTCCAACGTTCCATTCGCATTTCAAAACTAGTGGGCTTGAGGAAGCCGCTGATTGGTGGAAGCGGACAAGAGGGAGCAGCTGATTGGGAGTCAGATCCCTGCTGATTTCTTCCAGCACTTTGTATTATATCCAAGATAAGGGGGGAGTATGAGGGAGAATGAGGGCAGTTTACTGTTCTGGATGTCAGATGTATTGTATGCAGGGTAAGGCAGTTTACTGTTCTGGATATCAGATGTATTGTATCCAGGGTAAGGGGGGAGTATGAGGGCAGTTTACTGTTCTGGATGTCAGATGTATTGTATCCTGGGTAAGGGGGGAGTATGAGGGAGAATGAGGGCAGTTTACTGTTCTGGATGTCCGATGTATTGTATCCAGGGTAAGGGGGGAGTATGAGGGAGAATGAGGGCAGTTTACTGTTCTGGATGTCAGATGTATTGTATCCAGGGTAAGGGGGGAGTATGAGGGCAGTTTACTGTTCTGGATGTCAGATGTATTGTATCCAGGGTAAGGGGGGAGTATGAGGGAGAATGAGGGCAGTTTACTGTTCTTGATGTCAGATGTATTGTATCCAGGGTAAGGGGGGAGTATGAGGGAGAATGAGGGCAGTTTACTGTTCTTGATGTCAGATGTATTGTATCCAGCGTAAGGGGGGAGTATGAGGGAGTATGAGGGCAGTTTACTGTTCTGGATGTCAGATATATTGTATCCAGGGTAAGGGGGGAGTATGAGGGAGAATGAGGGCAGTTTACTGTTCTGGATGTCAGATGCATTGTATCATGGGTAAGGGGGGAGTATGAGTGCCAGGGCAGTTTACTGTTCTGGATGTCAGATGTGGGAGGTCAAGGAGTCTGATAGCCTTCCAGACGTCCACATCTGCGCCAGATGCATTGAGATGGGGCTCCTAAGGGACCGTATTAGGAACCTGGAGCAGCAGCTCGATGACCTCCGTCTGGTCAGGGAGAGCGAGGAAGTCATAGAGAGGAGTTACAGAGAGGTGGTCACTCCAAGACCACAGGAGGCAGGCAAGTTGGTCACGGTTAGGAGGGGCAAGGGGCAGAGGCAGGGACTAGAGAGTACCCCGGTGGCTGTACACCTTGGCAAGAAGTACTCCTGTTTGAGTACTTTTGGGGGGAACAGCCTACCTGGGGGTAGCAACAGCGGCCGGGCCTCCGTTACAGAGACCGGCCCTGTTGCTCAGAAGGGTAAGGAAAAGAAGAGGAAGGCAGTAGTACCAGGGGACTCTATAGTTAGGGGGTCAGATAGGCGATTCTGTGGACGCAGTCAGGAGACCCGGATGGTAGTTTGCCTCCCTGGTGCCAGGGTCTGGGATGTGTCTGAATGTGTCCAAGATATCCTGAAATGGGAGGGAGAGGAGCCCGATGTCGTGGTACATATAGGTACCATTGACATAGGTAGAAAAAGAGAAGAGGTCCTGAAAGGTGAATTTAGGGAGTTATGAAGAGAGTTAAGGAGAAGGACCGCAAAGGTAACAATCTCAGGATTACTGCCTGTGCCACGCGACAGTGAGAGTGGGAATGGAGCAAGGTGGAGGATAAATGCGTGGCTGAAGGACTGGTGCAGAGGGCAGGGATACAAGTTTCTGGATCATTGGGACCTCTTTTGGGGAAGGTGTGACCTGTACAAAAAGGACGGGTTGCACTTGAACCCGAGGGGGACCAATATCCTGGCGGGAAGATTTGCAAAGGCTACTGGGGAGACTTTAAACTAGAACGGTTGGGGGGAGGGACTCAAATAGAGAAAGCTAGTAGACAGTGTGTGAGGCAGGAGGCAGAGATGGGAAGCACTCATAGAAACATAGAAAATAGGTGCAGGACTAGGACATTCGGCCCTTCGAGCCTGCACCGCCATTCAATATGATCATGGCTGATCATCCCACTCAGTATCCTGTACCTGCTTTCTCTCCATACCCCCTGATCCCTTTAGCCACAAGAGCCACATCTAACTCCCTCTTAAATATAGCCAATGAACTGGCCTCAACTACCTTGTGGCAGAGAGTTCCAGAGATTCACCACTCTCTGTGTGAAAAATGTTTTTCTCATCTCGGTCCTAAAGAATTTCCCCTTTATCCTTAAACTGTGACCCCTTGACCTGGATTTCCCCAACATCAGGAACAATCTTCCTACGTCTAACCTGTCCAACCCCTTAAGAATTTTGTACGTTTCTATAAGATCCCCCCTCATTTGATAAAGCTGAATTATGTTAAAAATATAAGAAAAGCTTACAGCTTATATTTAGTCTCAAATCAGGCTTTTCTCCAGTAGAATAATACAGAAAGGCAAGTTAAGTTGCCTCAGGTTTTGGGGTATTGCGATAATAAATACCATAACATTATCTCCCAAGTGAGGAAGTGACAGAGAAAGAAACAGCTAGTCACATCTTTGAAGTAAGATGCCATGAACCAAATGACCAATGTTTATGGGGGAGGAGGCGATAAAGGAAGAGAGAAACAGCTAGTCACATCTTTGAAGTAAGATGTCGTAAACCAAATGGCCTATGTTTAGGAGGGGCGAGGTGATGAGAGAGGATCCAGGGAAGTGGAAAGATAAGATGCCATAAAACAAATGGCCTATGGTTATGAAGGACCAAGTGACAGAGAGGAAACAGCGAAAGAGCTAGGGTGATCTCTTTGAAGATAAAATGACCTAAAACAAATGGCCAATGTTTTTAGTATATCATAACCTGTAAACAAAAGGCCTTTGATGTGATGCCTTTTCCTGTACCTCTGACCATGACTAATGTCTGTGGAATGTGCTAATGTGACAAAGAAACACTATATAATGCGATGTAATTCTGTTGTTCAGAGAAGGGGACCGAGGACAGTCGAGTGTCTACATTGGTCACTTAGCTGGAATTCTCGCTCCCTTCCATCGGCCGATGTTAAGTAAAGTTTTGAACTGGTCTACCAAACAGTTTGTGTGGTGTCTGTTTATTAAGAAGCGAACCTGTTTAGTTGTTATAAAAGTAACTTTTTCATTGGCGTAGTTATGCAGGCCTCGCTGGGACCACATCAACGGCTGACTGTGCAAGAGGTTGCAGAGGTTGCCGGGATTGGAAGGGAGATAACTGAGCTCTATCGGCCCCCTTGTAAGACCGACTCCCTAGAAACTCCCGGGAACGTCTGTGATCCTTCATCAGAGGTTGATCCAGGTTCCCTGCCGAGGTTCTTAGAAACAGACCAAGGTAAGACCAGTTGGGCTTTATAGGGTTTTTTTTTTAAGAAGGGATTGTGTATGTATTTTTAAGACAGAATTGTGCATGTATTTTTAAGATGGGCTTGTGTATATTGTTAAGAAGGACGTGAGTGGTTTCTCTTTCTCTCTCTCTGTCTATCTCTGTTTTTTTCTTTTCTCTCTACTAAGGGCTTATCGGCCTCGTTGAGACATCCGTGTTTTGTCGGGTTGAGATACGGGAGTTGAGGTGTGCGTCTGGCTTATTGAGACATCCGAAGAGTTGTCAGATTGAGAAATAAGTGGCGTTGTATATTAAAGAGTAAGAAGTCTGCCAGGTTGAGAAACGGGGGTCTCGGTTAGTGGGCCTGCTTCGTTGAGACACATGGGGCTTATTTTAGGTCTGCCAGGTTGAGAAACGGGGGTCTCGGTTAGTGAGTCGGCTTCGTTGAGACACTTGGGTCGTATATCAAAGAGGTAAAGAAAAATAAAAAATCAGCCAAATTGAGAAACTGGTGTCTCGAGTAGCGAGTCGGCCTGGTTGATATATTTTGCACGTTTCGGAATCAAGCGGTCTGTTTTCTTTTTCTTTTTCTTTTTCTTTTTTTTCTCTCTCTTTTTCTCTATCTATCTATGGGGAATGCTCTGGATAACAGTGAGGGGGGAACCCCCGTCCAACATATGTGTTATTTGAATCCTAAGTATAATAAGAAATTTAGAATGTTAAGTTACAAGTTGACCAAACGGTTGGGGGATGAAGCCTGGCCAGTAGGGGGCACATGGAATGTCGAGACAATTAAAAAAGCAGAAATGTTGATATGGGAAAGGAAGGCAGGAAAGAAATGGAAGAAGGGAATTAAGATGTGGAAAGCAGAAGCAGAGAAGAAGCATGAGGAGAGTAGAGATCGAAGTTGGATGGATACGGCATGTAAACAAGGGATAGAGTTACGAAATAAGGATGGCACTATGAAAGGATGGAAAGTATTGCAACTAGAATGCCAGTGGGCGGAGGAACAAGAGAAAATAATTAAGAGACAGGCAGGAGGTGAGAAACAGGTGATGGTTAGTAAAAATAACCTCAGTACTGGTAAATCCTCTGGAGGAGACTTCATGTCTGGCACGACGACCCTGTTTGGTAGTGAAGATGAGGAGTTAGATAATCCTGGGAGATGTCCACCTCCCTACGTCCTACCAGTAGCGATGGCATACTTACCTGTGGCAGCTCCGTCAGTAATATCCCTATACCTTAAAGTTCTGACCTTACAAAGCTCCCCAGGATTGGGAGCACGGGAATGCCTTTCTGTGCGTTATTTGCTTAAGGCATTGATGATACCAGAACAGCTGGCCATTATTAAATGTGCTGCACACACTGGTGCTGGGGACCCTATAACCAAAGGCAATGCATTTGCCGATAGTGTAGCCAAACAAACAGCCTATGCATCCAAATGCTTAGTGACATCTGGTAAACAGATACTAGCAAATAGAACGGTCCTGCCAAACATGAGGGAAGTATGTACATTACAGAGGGACGCCTCTGATAACCCAAAACAACTATGGAAACAAGAGGGCTGTGCCATTGATTCGGCTCACCCCGCTTGGACAAGTTGGTGTATACGATGCATTTTTCCCCGTCTGACTAACATATATTCACTCACTTACCCATGCTGGTAAGGAGGGAATGATAAGGATGACAAAGGAAACGTGGTGGCACCTAAAAATCCGGCAAGAGGCACTGAAGCAGGCCTCTGAATGTAAAATTTGCCAACGAAATAATCCAGGCAAACCAATTAGGATACCCTCAGGGGTGACACCAATGCCATCACGACTGTTTGAATGCATACAGATTGATTTTATTGAAATGCCAAGGGCCCAGTGTCATAAATATTGCTTAGTGATTTTAGATTATTTAGAAGGTGGATTGAAGCTCTACCGACCACTAATGATACTGCTGAGACTACAGTAACATTGGTGTTAAGGGAAGTTATTCCCAGGTTTGGCCTACCTACTGTCATAAGCTTGGACAATGGTCCCCATTTTATTGCCACTATTAATAAGGAAATATGTACACATTTTTATATCCGACAGCAATTTCACTGTGTACATCACCCACAGGCATCTGGGATGGTGGAAAGAGCCTATGGGGCATTGCAAAACAAAATTACCCCGGGGGAATCCTTTTTCTGACAAGCAACTATGTTATAGAAAAATTGGGGATGAAGACAAATTCGGTGGAGAAATGAGGATAGGATAGGGAGACTGAAAAGTCACGTGGAGTCTGACTAATCATGATCTGGATCAAAGTCCAATTCGGGTTAGGTAACCAGGATTCTGGTAAACAGGTCTTGTCAGAAAAAGGGAAAGTAAATTACAAAGAGATGTCTTTGAAGATGAAATATTATATACTGCTGGTAAAACAATTTTTTTGTGTGTATGTACTGCTTGTAAAACAATGTGTTTTGTATGTGGAATGTGTGAAATTTGAAGCAATGAGCAAAGGTGTGTGTCCCTTTAAGAACAGTTTGTCCTTTAAAATGCAAATGAACAGGCAGGTTATGGTGTGTTCCTTTAAGACACTGCCATGAATGGGGGGTGGAGTTATACTCAAATGATAAAATGTGTTGGAGCAAATGATAAAATGTGTTGGTTGTTATAAATCTTTTGAGCCGAGTTCAAAAAGAGACTCATCCCAATTAAAGTGTTAAATGAGATTGGAAATGTCAAAATTACAGAGAAAAAGAAAATGTATTATTGATTACTGATTCTGAGTGAGTTCTTTTGGGAAAGATTGTTTTGATGTGATAACAGAGGTTGTCCTTTAAAATGCAAATGAAGCAAGATTACGGTCTGCAGACGAACAAAGGTGTTGAAGCATGTGCTGTGTAAGGGAAATGAATGTACATGTAAAATTGTCTTATGGCTTACAAAAGGGGGTTTGAGGGATCTCATAATGAGGGATAAAAGGTGAGAAGATAAGTAGATTGGGGAAGAGAACATATTTGGAGAATTTAATATTTAGGTGGGGAGAGCCTCTTCAGATATAATCGGATTAAAGAATAAGTTCACAGAGAAGTGTTTAAGAAGGAACTGCAGATGCTGGAAAATCAAAGGTAGACAAAAGTGCTGGAGAAACTCAGGGGATGAGGCAGCATCTATGGAGCGAAGGAAATAGGCATCATTTTGGGCCGAAGCCCTTCTTCAGAGTAGATTGGGGTCATTCAACTGCAGCTTGAGAAACAGGATTTACAACTTTTTTATTGATTCAGGAAAGGCTGCTGTGCCCACACCCTGGAGAGTGGGGGGAAGCCACCCACAGGCCCTGGGCAATTAACTAATTATGTATGGACAGCAATTAACCCAGGTCTTGCCAGATCTGCATTCCCAGGTTAGAGGAGCTGTGAGCACAGGGACGAGTCCATAAAGGCTACAAAATGACCATGTGCTGGGACAAGAAGAAATTGAGATTGTGTTGAAAGGAAAAACCAAGTGCTATCAACAACATAAACTGCTGTGAAGATTGAAGATCATCGTCGTTGGATACATTTGATTGACTGTGAACGGTTTGTGGAGCTATTGACCCTCTTTTATTCTGGGGTGGCCCACATGGACTGGACTTTCTTCAGAATGGCAAACTTGCGGACTAACCCACATTTAAAGGATTTTAAACAAGATTGGAGTCAAACATGACAAATGCAGCAAAGATACCCTGACTACAGACAGTAAGATAATTTGCCTGATGAGATGCTTATGGTCTTTCGTATGTACTCGGCAAGGACTGTAGTGATTATCAAGATTTTGATAAAAGGATGGAATGATAAAGCTGAATTATGTTAAAAATATAAGAAAAGCTTACAGCTTATATTTAGTCTCAAATCAGGCTTTTCTCCAGTAGAATAATACAGAAAGGCAAGTTAAGTTGCCTCAGGTTTTGGGGTATTGCGATAATAAATACCATAACATTATCTCCCAAGTGAGGAAGTGACAGAGAAAGAAACAGCTAGTCACATCTTTGAAGTAAGATGCCATGAACCAAATGACCAATGTTTATGGGGGAGGAGGCGATAAAGGAAGAGAGAAACAGCTAGTCACATCTTTGAAGTAAGATGTCGTAAACCAAATGGCCTATGTTTAGGAGGGGCGAGGTGATGAGAGAGGATCCAGGGAAGTGGAAAGATAAGATGCCATAAAACAAATGGCCTATGGTTATGAAGGACCAAGTGACAGAGAGGAAACAGCGAAAGAGCTAGGGTGATCTCTTTGAAGATAAAATGACCTAAAACAAATGGCCAATGTTTTTAGTATATCATAACCTGTAAACAAAAGGCCTTTGATGTGATGCCTTTTCCTGTACCTCTGACCATGACTAATGTCTGTGGAATGTGCTAATGTGACAAAGAAACACTATATAATGCGATGTAATTCTGTTGTTCAGAGAAGGGGACCGAGGACAGTCGAGTGTCTACATTGGTCACTTAGCTGGAATTCTCGCTCCCTTCCATCGGCCGATGTTAAGTAAAGTTTTGAACTGGTCTACCAAACAGTTTGTGTGGTGTCTGTTTATTAAGAAGCGAACCTGTTTAGTTGTTATAAAAGTAACTTTTTCACATTCATCTAAATTCTAGCGAGTACAAGCCGAGTTTATCCAGTCTTTCTTCATATGAAAGTCCTGACATCCCAGGAATCAGTCTGGTGAACCTTCTCTGTTTTCCCTCTATGGCAAGAATGTCTTTCCTCAGATTTGACTCAGTCCCAACATGTAGGAGGGAAAGAAGAAAAACATAATAAACAGAGAATAAGAGGTGGTGGGTTTCTTAAATGTGTGAGCAGAGAGACAGAGGGGTGTAAAATGAGGGTAGAGGCAATAGGTAGCAAGGTGAAAAGTAAAAGTGGCAGGCAGACAAATCCAGGGCAAAAATCAAAAAGGGCCACTTTTCAACATAATTGTATAAGGGGTAAGAGCGTTGTAAAAACAAGCCTGAAGGCTTTGTGTCTCAATGCTAGGGGCATTCGTAATAAGGTGGATGAGTTGAATGTGCAGATAGCTATTAATGATTATGATATAGTTGGGATCACGGAGACATGGCTCCAGGGTGACCAAGGCTGGGAGCTGAACATCCAGGGCTATTCAATATTCAGGAGGGATAGACAGAAAGGAAAATGAGGTGGGGTAGCGTTGCTGGTTAGAGAGGAGATTAACGCAATGGAAAAGAAGGACATTAGCTTGGAGGATGTGGAATCAATATGGGTAGAGCTGCGAAACACTAAGGGGCAGAAAACGCTAGTGGGAGTTGTGTACAGGCCACCTAACAGTAGTAGTGGAGTTGGGGATGACATCAAACAGTAAATTAGAAATGCGTGCAACAAAGGTAAAACAGTTATAATGGGTGACTTCAATCTACATATAGATTGGGTGAATCAAATTGACAGGGGTGTTGAGGAAGAGGATTTCTTGGAATGTATGCGGGATAGTTTTCTAAACCAACATGTAGAGGAACCAACGAGCGAGCAGGCTATTCTAGACTGGGTATTGAGTAATGAGGAAGGGTTAGTTAGCAGTCTTGTTGTGCATAGCCCCTTGGGCAAGAGTGACCATAATATGGTTGAGTTCTTCATTAGGATGGAGAGTGACATTGTTAATTCAGAAACAAGGGTTCTGAACTTAAAGAAAGGTAACTTTGAAGGTATGAGACGTGAATTGGCCAAGATAGACTGGCAATTGATTCTTAAAGGGTTGACGGTGGATATACAATGGAAGGCATTTAAAGACTGCATGGATGAACTACAACAATTGTTCATCCCAGTTTGGCAAAAGAATAAATCAGGGAAGGTAGTGTATCCGTGGATAACAAAGGAAATCAGGGATAGTATCAAAACGAAAGATGAAGCGTACAAATTAGCCAGAAAAAGTAGCCTACCAGAGGACTGGGAGGAATTTAGAGTACAGCAGAGGAGGACAAAGGGCTTAATTAGGAAAGGGAAAATAGATTATGAAAGAAAACTGGCAGGGAACATAAAAACTGACTGCAAACGTTTTTATAGATATGTGAAGAGAAAAAGATTAGTTAAAACAAATGTAGGTCCCTTGCGGTCAGAAACAGGTGAATTGATCATGGGGAACAAGGACATGGCAGACCAATTGAATAACTACTTTGGTTCTGTCTTCACTAAGGAAGACATAAATAATCTGCCGAAAATAGCAGGGGACCGCGGGTCAAGTGAGATGGAGGAACTGAGTGAAATCCAGGTTAGCCGGGAAGTGGTGTTAGGTAAATTGAATGGATTAAAGACCGATAAATCCCCAGGGCCAGATAGGCTGCATCCCAGAGTATTTAAGGAAGTAGCCCCAGAAATAGTGGATGCATTAGTGATAATTTTTCAAAACTCTTTAGATTCTGGAGTAGTTCCTGAGGATTGGAGGGTAGCTAATGTAACCCCACTTATTAAAAAGGGAGGGGAGCGAAAACGGGGAATTACAGACCAGTTAGTCTAACATTGGTAGTGGGGAAAATGCTAGTCAGTTATTAAAGATGGGATAGCAGCACATTTGGAAAGTGGTGAAATCATTGGACAAAGTCAGCATGGATTTATGAAAGGTAAATCATGTCTGACGAATCTTATAGAATTTTTCGACGATGTAACTAATAGAGTGGATAAGGGAGAACCAGTGGATGTGTTATATCTGGACTTTCAGAAGGCTTTCGACAAGGTCCCACTTAAGAGATTAGCATACAAAATTAAAGCACACGGTATTGGGGGTTCAGTATTGATGTGGATAGAGAACTGGCTGGCAAACAGGAAGCAAAGAGTAGGAGTAAACGGGTCCTTTTCAAATTGGCAGGCAGTGACTAGTGGGGTACCGCAAGGCTCAGTGCTGGGACCCCAGCTATTTACAATATATATTAATGATATGGACGAGGGAATTGAATGCAACATCTCCAAGTTTGCGGATGACACAAAGCTGGGAGGCAGTGTTAGCTGTGAGGAGGATGCTAGGAGGCTGCAAGTTGACTTGGATAGGCTGGGTGAGTGGGCAAATGCCTGGCAGATGCAGTATAATGTGGATAAATGTGAGGTTATCCACTATGGTGGCAAAAACAGGAAAGTAGACTGTTATCTGAATGGTGGCCGATTAGGAAAAGGGGAGATGCAACGAGACCTGGGTGTCATGGTACACCAATCATTGAAAGTAGGCATGCAGGTGCAGCAGGCAGTGAAGAAAGCGAATGGTATGTTAGCATTCATAGCAAAAGGATGTGAGTATAGGAGCAGGGAGGTTCTACTGCAGTTGTACAGGGTCTTGGTGAGACCACAGCTGGAGTATTGCATACAGTTTTGGTCTCCAAATCTGAGGAAAGACATTCTTGCCATAGAGGGAGTACAGAGAAGGTTCACCAGACTGTTTCCTGGGATGTCAGGACTTTCATATGAAGAAAGACTGGATAGACTCAGCCTGTACTCGCTAGAATTTAGAAGATTGAGGGGGGACCTTAAAGAAACTTACAAAATTCTTAAGGGGTTGGACAGGCTAGATGCTGGAAGATTGTTCCCGATGTTGGGGAAGTCCAGGACAAGGGGTCACAGTTTAAGGATAAGGGGGAAATCTTTTAGGACCGAGATGAGAAAAACATATTTCACACAGAGAGTGGAGAATCTCTGGAATTCTCTGCCACAGAAGGTAGTTGAGGCCAGTTCATTGGCTATATTTAAGAGGGAGTTAAATGTGGCCCTTGTGGCTAAAGGGATCAGGGGGTATGGAGAGAATGCAGGTACAGGATACTGAGTTGGATGATCAGCCATGATCATATTGAATGGCGGTGCAGGCTCGACGGGCCGAATGGCCTACTCCTGCACCTATTTTCTATGTTTCTATGTTTTCCCATGATTACAAGCATCTAATAATACCACAAAATACTCCTGCCAGAAGTATGCAAAACACTTTTGCTTTAATTAAACTAATAATCCCATTACAAATTGCCTTACTTGCAAAGCCTAGATGTTTTTGTGTCACCGTCAGAGTAGTAAATGTGACTTGTAACCTTCCTGATTAATCGATTTTAAATGCATTTACAAGTTCATAAGTCATTCGAGTTTATTTAACCATTCGCCCCATTGAGTCTACTCCGCCATTTAATCATGGCTCATCTATCTTTCCTTCTCGACCCCATTATCCTTCTTTCTCCCATAACCTTTGACACCCTTCCTAATCAAGAACATGTCAATCTCTGCTTTAAGTATACCTAATGACATGGCCTCCACAGCCACCTATGGCAATGAATTCCACAGACTCACCTCTCTCTGACTGAAGAAATTCATCCTTATTTTTTTATAGGTATGTCCTTTAATTCCGAGGCTGTGCCCTGTGGTCCGAGACCATCTCACTAGTGGAAACATCCTCTCCACATCCACCTTATCCAGGCCTACCATTATTCTGTAAGTTTCAATGAGGTCCTCTCTCGTCCTTCCAAACTCCAGTGAGTACAGGTCCTGAGTGGTCAAACGCTCATACGTTAACCCAATCGTCCCCGGGATCATTCACGTAAACCACCTCTGGATGTCGGCACAGCCAGCCCCCACCTCAGATGTAGGCCGAAAACTGCTCACAATACTCCAAATGCATTCTGACCAGTGCCTTCTAAAGCCACAGCGTTACATCCCTGTTTTTATATTCAAATTCTCTCGAAATAAATGCTTTTAGATCACTTGCCAGGCTTTGTTTTGTCCCCCTCCCCCTCTGGACAAGCCTGTCGGACACCTGCTTCACACTTATGTTCTGCCTCCACAATCAGCAATTCTGAAAAACTGCAACTCTTCCCGGCGCTTTTTAAAACCTTTTTCTTGTTAAAAAGTAGACTCTTACTTCCAGCAAGATGGCTCTTCTCCCTCTGGCTTCAGTTTTTGCGGTAGAAATAATCCCAATGATCCTCTGCTTCCATTGTATTTGATACTTTGGTTTTGTATATTAACTCCTGACTGTTCCTGATCCTATACCCACCTTTCTCAGCTGTGGTATTTTCACAATTGTTTCTTGGTTCTTACAAATCATTACTCCATGCTATTTGTTTTTAAGAACAAAGTCTTCCCTGGGTGCCACACTTTACCTACATACTTGTGCACTAGAGTGAACTTCGAAAGGCATCATTGCTGCAGAGATGAGTTTTTAAGTGGAGATGGCCTCTTGGCTGCCTTCATCGTCCCACAAAAAAGAGAGCACCTGCCTTATAGTACATGTGATAATGTCCTGTTGACTTCTTGACCTGCAAGTGAGTTATAAATGCTAGTCCTAGCACAATGGAGGTGTGGGGAAAGAATATCTAGCTTGTTTCAGTGGAATGCAAAACAGGTGGGCTGCTTTGAATAATGATCTCAACTATGGGAATGGTGTTGGAGATGCATTAATTGATGCAAATGGAAAACTTCGGGACATGAGTAGATGGGTTACTTACAATCCCTGACCAGTTCTTGTAGCCACAGTAATTGTGTTTGATCTAGTTAGGTTCTGGCCAGTGATGACCCCAGAATGTTGGTGTGACTTGGCAATGCTAATGCGATTGAACATCATCTGTATGCAGTTCGATTTTCCATTTTTGGAGCTGATCTTTGATTTTTCTGTGTATGAAGGTTACTTGCCACTGTTTAGTCTACGCTGAATGTCGTCCAGATTCAGCTGAATGCTGGACATGAACTATTTAATTTTCTAAAGATTATAGAGTGATACAGTGTGGAAACAGGCTCTTCTGCCCAACTTGCTCACATCACCCAACATGTCCCAGCTACATTAGTCCCACCTGCCTGCGTTTGGTCCATATCCCTCCAAACCAGTCCTATCCATGTACCTGTCTAACTGTTTCTTAAATGTTGGGATAGTCCCAGTCTCAACTACCTCTTCTGGCAGCTCGTTCCATACACCCATCGGCCTTTGTGTGATAAAGTTACCCCTCAGATTCCTAGGAGAGTGACACCACATTTTAGGAGGCACACACCGAATCTCTCGATTTTCTCTTACATCGGTTGTTTCGACAATAATCGACCGGACATCTGGGTTGGTTTAAACGTACGTTTATTCAGCAGGAGTCTTTACACAGGTTAGCAACCTAGCAAAGAGTCAAGCTCTATGCCTTTATTCGTAATGCCTTATATATTTAATGCTACGGTTTATGCCTCCCATATTACACAATCAAGCAATCAGACACGTATGCGTTGGTCAGGATTACAGGCACGTACATATTGGGAGATGTTATTTAGTGGAACAATACTAGAGATAAGACAGGTACATTCCTCAGCCTTCTTGGCTCGGCGGTTTGTATATTCCTCAGACTTCTGAGCGCCAGCCATCTCAGTCAGACGGGTGCGGGTAATACCATAGTCGCGAATATGCAGTAACAGCAGGACAATGTGTATTTCTCATGACCACAACTTCCTGAAACGTGCAGCTACATATTCAGCAACTTTGGTGAGCATACATTTTGTTTTAATCCAGTCCACCTGCCAAACCATTTTACCTTCACAGAACAATCTTACAGCGTTTATTCAAGATTTACATTCACAACACCACATTTTAGGAGGCACATACCACATTTTCTCCCTTGATAATAATTTTACAGTAACTTGCATTTTGTGGACTGTTAAATAAAGGTGGCACGTGGGTGTAGCGTTAGAGCTACTGCCTTACTGCGCCAGAGACCTGGGTTCGATCCTGACTACGGATGCTTGTCCATACGGAGTTTGTACCTTTTCCCCATGACCTGCACGTGCCATCAGGGTAGGCAAGGTAGGCACTGCCTACCCTGACTAAAATTATAAAATGGTCATTATTAAATATAAATGGTAAAGGCACGGGAGAATTATGCCTACCTATGAGATCGATCTCTTACATAGGCATAATTCTCCCATGCCTTTCATCCGCAGTACATGTAATACGTGAAAGTATGTGCAGCTCACGTGCCGTCGACGCTGCTTCAAACCTTCAATGACAAGGGGAGCTGAATCTAGCTGAAATTCTGCCTTTACACCGTGGTCTGCGCATGCGCAGCGCAAGTTTCTTGGTGGGTTTTTCAAACATGGATCGTCCTTATCTTAAGAGTACCTTATGAAACAAAGAGAGAAGAACGTAGTTAGTGTACAAATAATGTGGTAAGTAGATTTCTTTGAGCTTCATGTTTTTAAATACCGTATTTCCCGGCAATGAAGACGCTATTGTTTACCCAAAAATAAGGTACGACAATTTACCTGCAGGCCGAAGGTTAGGTTGTTAGACAAGAAAGATAGACTTGGCTGTTCCTCAGTACAGCAACATCAAGAATGATGTTGCTGTACTGAGGGATAGCCAAGTCTATCCCTCATTGCTGGCAGCTGATGGGAAGCGGCTGTAAAGTGGGAAGCGGTCGTAAAAGGACAGCGCCGCTGGGGCGTTCCAATACCAAAAGGGGCTGCTCCTTGCCTTCTGGCTGCACTTCACACCCACCATCCTCATCTTTGGACAAACTGTGCGTGGGGCCGAAGATGTCCTAGTTGGGTTGTTCATAGGCCTGGCCAAGCTGGTCATCCACAAGGCCCAGCACCAGGCGGAAGAGGGCTCTACCTGAGCCTGCTAGCTGCCCCTTTTCCGGCATCACGTCCATGCCCGGTTGGTTTTAGAAAGGGACTACGCGTTGTCCACGGGCTCCCTGGGGGATTTCCGGGACCACTGAGCACCGTGGGACGAGGAAAGCACCCTCAATAAGGATGGTGATAGTTGTATAGTAGTATATTCAGTATATTTGTTTGACCTGTATTATGGAGGTGGGTTTTGATTTGATTTATTTTGTACTGTACATATTATTGTAAATAATTCAATTATTTTTGGTTAAAAAAACTGTTCTGTTGAATCACCGGTGGTGCTGAGTCAGCGTACAAAAGAGAGAGAGAATATCTGGTTGAGTGTTGTCAGCATTAATTTGAACATTAAAAATAATTTTAATGTAGTTGCTGCAAATCTGAAACCTTTCACACACAAACACAATAGACTTCCTTGTGCAGAGTTTAGTTTAGTTTAGAGATACAGCACAGAAACAGGCCCTTCGCCCCACCGAGTCCACACAAGCCAGCAATCCCTGAACATCAACACACTAGGTAAAATTTTTACATTTATACCAAGCCAACTAACCTACAGACATGTACATCTTTGGAGTGTGGGAGGAAACCGAAGATCTACGAGAAAACCCACGCAGCTCATGGGGAAAAGGTACAAACTCCGTATGGACAAGCATCCGTAGTCAGGATCGAACCCAGGTCTCTGGCGCAGTAAGGCAGTAGCTCTAACGCTACACCCACGTGCCACCTTTATTTAACAGTCCACAAAATGCAAGTTACTGTTAAATTATTATCAAGGGAGAAAATGTGGTATGTGCCTCCTAAAATGTGGTGTGTGCCTCCTAAAATGTGGTGTCACTCTCCTAGGAATCTGAGGGGTAACTTTATCACACAAAGGGCTATGGGTGTATACAACGAGCTGCCAGAAGAGGTAGTTGAGACTGGGACTATCCCAACATTTAAGAAACAGTTAGACAGGTACATGGATAGGACTGATGTGGAGGGATATGGACCAAACACAGGCAGGTGGGACTAATGTAGCTGGGACATGTTGGCTGGTGTGAGCAAGTTGGGCAGAAGGGCCTGTTTCCACACTGTATCACTCTATAATCTTTAGACAATTAAATAGTTCATGTCCAGCATTCAGCTGAATCTGGACGACATTCAGCGTAGACTAAACAGTGGCAAGTAACATTCATACACAGAAGAATCAAAGATCAGCTCCAAAAATGGAGAATCGAACCGCATACAGATGATGTTCATTCGCATTAGCATTGCCAAGTCACACCAACATTCTGGGGTCGTCACTGGCCAGAACTCAACTAGATCAAACACAATTACTGTGGCTACAAGAGCTGGTCACGGATTGTAGTAACCCATCTACTCATGTCCCAAAGTTTTCAACCAGATGCAAGGCAGGAGCTTGATAGGATTCTTTCCATTTGCATCAATTAATGCATCTCCAACAGCATTCCCATAGTTGAGATCATTATTCAAAGCAGATATTCTTTCCCCACACCTCCATTGTGCTAGGACTAGCTTTTATAATTCACTTGCCGGTCAAGAAGTCAACAGGACATTATCACATGTACTACGAGGCAGGTGCTCTCTCTTCGTGGGACGATGCCTTTCGAAGTTCACTCTAGTAATAATAATAATAACTTTATTTATAAAGCACTTTATACAACTGCAGTTGCCACAAAGTGCTGTACATGAGAACTCATGGACAAGAAGTTATTACAAACCATTACAAACAGTAAAACGAAGGACTATAAAACAGTAAAAATTAAAAGACATTAAAAGCACTATAAACAGGAGCAATGTCTCAGCCAGTGTCGAAAGCCAGAGAATAAAAGTGAGTTTTTAAGGTGGATTTGAAGATGGACAGTTAGGGGCCTGTCCGATGTGCTACGGCAAGGTGTTCCAGAGTGCCGGGAGCAGCAACAGAGGAAGGCTCTATCCCCTCTGAGCTTCCGCTTAGACCTCGGTACCTCCAGGAGCAGCTGATCAGCTGACCTGAGGCACCAGGCAGGAGCATAGAGGTGGAGCAGCTCGGAGAGGTAAGGCGGGGCGAGCCCATTCAAAGATTTAAAAACAAATAAAATAATTTTAAAATGAACTCGAAAGTGCACTGGGAGCCAGTGAAGTGAGGCCAAAATTGGCGTAATGTGCTCCCTCTTTCGAGTTCCGGTTAAAAGGCGAGCGGCAGCATTTTGGACCAGCTGGAGACGAGCCAATGAAGCTCGTGCGACTCCAGAGTAGAGTGCGTTACAGTAATCCAGCCTAGATGTAATAAAGGCATGGATTACTGTTTCAAAATGCTGCCGCTCGAGAATGGGCCTTCACCTTTGCCAGCTTTCTTAGGTGAAAGAAGCTGGACTTAACCACCGCGCCTATTTGTTTATCTAGTTTAAAATCACCGTCCATCCTAAAACCCACGTTTAAACTGTTGGCTTTACGGACAATGCCAGTGGACCCAAGTCAACAAAGGGAGGTTCACGGCAGCCATTAGGGCCAAACAAAATCACCTCTGTCTTTTTTTCATTAAGTCCCAGAAAGTTTAAGGCCATCAGGACTTAATGTCCTCAAGATAAGACAGAAGTGATTTTAGAGAATAGTCGTCTTCCTTCCTGAGTGGCATATATAACTGGCTATCATCTTCGTAAAAGTGAAAGGAGATGCCATGCCTTCTTAAAATTGAGCCCAGAGGAAGTAGGTATAGAGAGAAGAGCAGGGGCCCTAAAATTGAGCCCTGTGGAACCCCATATGCCAAGGGAGGCGGAGGAGGATTCAAAGCCAGCAAGGCTTACACGCATGGTTCTGTCTGCCAGATAGGACCTGAACCATCCCAGGGCACTGCCACAGATGCCCACTTGGTGCTGTAATCGGGAAATTAAAATTCCATGGTCCACTGTATCGAAGGCGGCAGATAGGTCCAGCAAGACAAGAACCACATAGTTACCAGAGTCGTTCGCCAGGAGGATGTCGTTAAAAACCCTTAGCAGAGCTGATTCTGTGCTATGCATAGCTTTTGAATCCAGACTGGAAAACCTCCCAAATATTGCGCTCGTCCAGGAAGAGTTTCAGCTGGGCATAAACTACTCTCTCCATGATTTTCGAGATAAATGGCAGCTTGGAGATCGGCCTAAAATTGGCCAGAACAGTTTGGTCCAGGCCAGGGTTTCTTAAGTAGTGGTTGCACAAGTATGTAGGTAAAGTGTGGCACCCAGGGAAGACTTTATTCTTAAAAGCAAATAGCATGGAGAAATGATTTGTAAGAACCAATAAACAATTGTGAAAATACCACAGCTGAGAAAGGTGGGTATAGGATCAGGAACATTCAGGAGTTAATATACAAAACCAAAGGTGAATAAAATGATGATCACTTGTGGTTGAGTTGTTGTTCCGATTGGGAGATTAATTAAGACAGTAACATGAATTAACTAATTTCTCCAACAACAATTCAATCACAATTGTCATAAGCATTTACCAGATATGATGCTGAGTAATTTGAACTAATCCATCTAGTGTTGGATGGACTTGCCAGTTACTTTGGGAGATGCAAGATCAGTCTTCCTGAGATTGAATCCGCAGAAAGCACAGGTCTGGATGGTGTTCCCTGGCCAGAATGTGGGAGTATCAAATACAATGGAAGCAGAGATCATTGGGATTATTTCTACTGCAAAAACTGAAGCCAGAGGAAAGAGCCATCTTACTGGAAGTAAGAGTCTGCTTTTTTTAACAAGAAAAAGGTTTTAAAAACCGGTGGGAAGAGTTGCAGTTTTTCAGAATTGCTGATTGTGGAGGCAGAACAAAAGTGTGAAGCAGGTGTCCGACAGGCTTGTCCAGGGGGGGGGGAGGGGGGGAAAACAAAGCCTGGCAAGTGATCTAAAAGCATTTATTTCGAGAGAATTAGAATATAAAAACAGGGATGTAATGCTGTGGCTTTAGAAGGCACTGGTCAGACTGCATTTGGAGTATTGTGAGCAGTTTTCGGCCTACATCTGAGGTGGGGGCTGGCTGTGCCGACATCCAGAGGTGGTTTACGTGAATGATCCCGGGGACGATTGGGTTAACGTATGAGCGTTTGACCACTCAACACCTGTACTCACTGGAGTTTGGAAGGACGAGAGAGGACCTCATTGAAACTTACAGAATAATGATAGGCCTGGATAGGGTGGATGTGGAGAGGATGTTTCCACTAGTGGGAGCGTATCGGACCACAGGGCACAGCCTCGGAATAAAAGGACATACCTATAGAAAGATGAGGATGAGTTTCTTCAGTCAGAGAGTGGTGAATCTGTGGAATTCATTGCCACAGGTGGCTGTGGAGGCCATGTCATTAGGTATACTTAAAGTAGAGATTGACATGTTCTTGATTAGGAAGGGTGTCAAAGGTTATGGGAGAATGTAGGAGAATGGGGGTCGAGAAGGAAAGATAGATGAGCCATGATTAAATTGCGGTGTAGACTCAATGGGGCGAATGGTTAAATAAACTCGAATGACTTATGAACTTGTAAATGCATTTTAAATCGATTACTCATGAAGGATACAAGTCACATTTACCACTCTGACGGTGACACAAAAACATCTAGGCTTTGCAAGTAAGGCAATTTGTAATGGGATTAATAGTTTAATTAAAGCAAAAGTGATTTGCATACTTCTGGCAGGAGTATTTTGTGGTATTATCAGATGCTTGTAATCATGGGAAATATTAATGCAGTTTGTCACCCATGTTTACATGCAATTCTACAGTAGTTTTAATGTCCAATGTTTCCAATGACAGTCTAGAGTTGTCTACGACTTGTGTCTGAGTCCTGTCATTGGTTGGAATGACCAGTACCTAAAACCAAGCATTCCACATCACCTCATCAGTGGAATCAATGCTACACTGCACGGTGTGCCACCTTAGCAACGGAGCAGGAACAGTAAGCCAGCTCTCACCTCTAGAATTCCATGTAAACTAAATGGTACAATTATATGGGGGATGTTGGGACAGAGACCGCTGCAGATGTACAAAGGCAATTTTTAACAATTGCAGAACAAGTACGTTGAGTAGTCAGTTTAAAAAGAGACACCGAACCTTTGGGAACAGAGAAGCAAAGAATAAAAGCAAGGTATGCTACGTTTTTACCAATCTCTTCCTACACAAGTCTGCTCGACTGCATTAAACAGCAAGAATGGTATCAAGATGAAAGGTTTCACTTCCATGAAAAATCCAAAGAAAGTGGGATTGTCGTGCTTAGAGAAGGTTAAAAGGAGAGTTCATAGATCAGTAAGGTACATACGGTTCTTGCCAGGCATAAAGGTTTCCAACCAAGGGATACTAATTTGGTGAAAAAGAATCAAAGGCAATACTTTTGATCTATTACGTGAAATAGCCAGGCATGTGTAAAGTATGCCTGGGAATCGCGAGACAATCCATTAATGACTTTGCTTGCCAGATTACAATTCATTCTTCATTACAGAAACTAAACAAGCATATGGCAAATTTGTTGTGCCTCAGCATTCCGTCCCTCCCTCCTGAATATTAAATTATATTCCGTGCCATAAATACTTTTCTATACCTCAATTAGATGATCTGCACAACATCCCTCTTCAAAGCTATAAGCATAATCAATTCAGTTCCTCAAATATTTTTCTTGACATTCAATTAGACAATGACAGAGCAGTACACAGGCCGTCCTAGAGTAACAAATGCCCCACTTACGAGAAACCCATACATGCAGAAAAGCTCCAATATTAAATTCAAAAGTCCGATGTACATACATACGTTCATTTCTAGGAACGTCAGAACTAGTTTTGTCTCTTTTAACAATTGTTTCTTCTTGTCAGCATTATGTGTTTTTTAATGCCATTCATTACAAAATGGTAAACAGAGTGATTTTTGTCTATTTTCTGACATGTACAAAAATCACATCTGTATAAATGGAATCCATTTGTTAGTCAGGGAAGGCCTGTGCTCAGATTAATTTATGCACATTTGCTCCGAATCCCTCATTAACCTCCCACCAAAATTCCTATCTAACATGGCAGTGAAAGTACCAACTGACCCATAGCATCCAAAAGCCTTTTGGGGAGAGCGCTCCAGGTTTCCACTGTGTTGTGTGAATCAGACGTCTTGCCAGTTTCAAGGAATCGTAAAGTTGGTGACATAGAAGATGGTGTCCGTGCCGGCTGGAAAATAGCTGCCCAAATCCAGAACTTGATCCGTAGCCTTTCAGGCAGGCGCACTGTTCATCGTCTTCCAAAATCCCGTAGGTTGCAGAATGGTTCACACAAATTGGAAGAGAGCAAATGACACCTCACTATTTCTGGAGAGAGGGAGATAGAAAATGAGGAACTGCAGATCAGTTAGGCTGGCATCAGGATTAGGGAAATGCTAGACTGTGGACTTAAATTAAAGATATGGTAGCAGGATACATAAAAACTAAATAATTTAGCAGATGCAGCGCACATTTACAACTAGCACACCAAAGATAAAACATACAGCAGGGCTCAAAATTAATGATTGCCTAGTTGCCAATGGCCACCTAAAGTCCCGCCGGGCAACCTAAAAGCCGTGTCATTTTGCCCGGCTTGAAACTGCAGATACTGGTTTATACCGAAGATACACAAAAAAAATGGTGTAACTCAGCGGGTCAGGCAGCATCTCTGGAGAAGAGGAATAAGTGATGTTTCGGGTCGAGACCCTTCTTCAGAAGGAGAAAGAAATACATTAAATTTCCATTAGCCCTCCAGCTATTCATATTCCGGAGAACCAAAACTTGCACTCTGATAGCAGTAAATTTGATGCAGTATTTTTTCCAGTGTTATTATTGCGCCCATTGGCTCAAATAGGGAATCTGTGGCCGAATAATGGTGCTCGCAAGCGTTCCCTGCAGCCGATCGACACCGCAGAACTGTAGCCCACACTGTGGGATCGCGTCCCACGCACTGCACTGACGCAAGCCACTGTGATTCTTTAATATACAAGCGTGCTACGGTGACGTTTTTGTTTGTTTCAAATGCAGAAGCGAACGGAGATAGTTAGAAATAAAATAAACAAACGGTTAGGTGTAGGAAGGAACTGCAGATGCTGGTTTAAACAGAAGATAGGCACAAAAAGCTGGAGTAACTCAGCAGGTCAGGCAGCATCTCTGGAACATGGAACTACAGATGCTGGTTTATACCAAAGATAGACACAATAAGCTGGAGAACTCAGCCAGTCAGGCAGCATTTCTGGAGAAAAGCAAGAAAGACGTTTCGGACCGAGACCCTTTTTCAGATAAAAGTAAGGGGAAAGGGAAATTATATCTATAGATGGTGATAGAGAAATATAGAACAAATGAATGAAAGTTATACAACAAAGTAACGATGATCAAGGAAAGGTGGAGCCTGCAACGGTCCATGGTTTGAGAGAAGGAATGTGTGACCTTTCTGGTCGAGATCCTTCTTCTCCAGAGATGCTATCTGTCCCACTGAGATACTCCAGCATTTTGTGTCTATCTTCAGTGTAAACCAGCATCTGCAGTTCCTTCCTACATACATGGTCCATTGTTGGCAGCGAAGATAGACACAAAATGCTGGAGTAACTCAGCGGGACAGGCAGCATCTCTGAAGAGAAGGAATTGGTCCTCCATCCTATTCTCCGACTAGTTTTACTGTCCTCCTAATTAATTTTAATGTTTGCATACCTCGTTGTCACCTTCCCCTCAGCCAACAATGAACACAAAATGCTGGAGTTACTCAGCGGGACAGGCAGCATCTTTGGAGGGTCTGAAGAAAGGTCTCGAACTGAAACGTCATTCATTCCTCTCCTATCTATCTAGGGTGGGGTTAGTGAGCAGGAAGGAACTGCGGATGCTGCTTTAACCGAAGATAGACACCAACTGCTGGAAAACTCAGCAGGACTGGCAGTATCTCCGGAGGGAAGGAATGGGTGACGTTTCGGGTCGAGATTCTTCTTCAGAGTGAGAGTCAGGGGAAAGGGAGACAGAGATATGGAATGTTAAGATGTGAGAACACAGACCAAAGGGGACTATGGTCAAGGAAGGTTCATTGTTAGCGGAGGGGAAGCTGACAACGAGGCAAACAATCAGTAAAATGGTTTAATCAGTGAAACTAATCGGAGAACTAGGAGGGGTGGGTTGGAGCGAGGGGGGAAGCAATGCTAACTTGAAGTTAAATAAATCAATATTCATACCGCTGAATAGATACAAAATGCTGGAGTAACTCAGCGGGTTCCGCAGCATCTCTGGAGAAAAGGAATAGGGGTCATTTCGGGTCAAGATCCTTCTTCATTCATACCACTGGGCTGTAAGCTGCCCAAGCAAAATATGATCTGCTGTTCCTCCAATTTACCTTGGGCTTCACTCTGGCAGTGGAGAGTGGACGTAGAGAGAGACGATGCAAGGGTTACTTGAAGGTAGATAAATCAATGTTCATTCTTTAGTTTAGTTTAGAGATACAGCGCGGAAACAGGCCCTTCGGCCCAGCGGCTGCGGAACGGGCGGTGGACAGGGACGGCCAAGGCAGCGGGGCGATGATGCCGGTGTTGTCCGAGGAGCGCTGACCGACCGTCTCCCTCCTCCCTCCCTCCCTCCCTCCCTCCCTCCCTCCCTCCCTCCCTCCCTCCCTCCCTCCCTCCCTCCCTCCCTCCTCCCTCCCTCCCTCCCTCCCTCCCCCTCCCTCCCTCCCTCCCTCCCTCCTCCTCCCTCCCTCCCTCCCTCCCTCCCTCCCTCCCTCCCTCCCTCCCTCCCTCCCTCCCTCCCTCCTCCCTCCCTCCCTCCCTCCTCCCTCCCTCCCTCCCTCCCTCCCTCCCTCCCTCCCTCCCCTCCCTCCCCTCCCTCCCTCCCTCCCTCCTCCCTCCCTCCCTCCCTCCCTCCCTCCCTCCCTCCCTCCCTCCCCCCCTCCCCTCCCTCCCTCCCTCCCTCCCTCCCTCCCTCCCTCCCTCCCTCCCTCCCTCCCTCCCTCCCTCCCCCCCTCCCTCCCTCCCTCCCTCCCTCCTCCCTCCCCCCTCCCTTCCTCCCTTCCTTCCTTCCTTCCTTCCTTCCTTCCTTCCTTCCTTCCTTCCTTCCTTCTTCCTTCCCTTCCTTCCTTCCTTCCTTCCTTCCTTCCTTCCTTCCTTCCTTCCTTCCTTCCTTCCTTCCTTCCTTCCTTCCTTCCTTCCTTCCTTCCTTCCTTCCTTCCTTCCTTCCTTCCTTCCTTCCTTCCTCCTTCCTTCCTTCCTTCCTTCCTTCCTTCCTTCCTTCCTTCCTTCCTTCCTTCCTTCCTTCCTTCCTTCCTTCCTTCCTTCCTTCCTTCCTTCCTTCCTTCCTTCCTTCCTTCCTTCCTTCCTTCCTTCCTTCCTTCCTTCCTTCCTTCCTTCCTTCCTTCCTTCCTTCCTTCCTTCCTTCCTTCCTTCCTTCCTTCCTTCCTTCCTTCCTTCCTTCCTTCCTTCCTTCCTTCCTTCCTTCCTTCCTTCCTTCCTTCCTTCCTTCCTTCCTTCCTTCCTTCCTTCCTTCCTTCCTTCCTTCCTTCCTTCCTTCCTTCCTTCCTTCCTTCCTTCCTTCCTTCCTTCCTTCCTTCCTTCCTTCCTTCCTTCCTTCCTTCCTTCCTTCCTTCCTTCCTTCCTTCCTTCCTTCCTTCCTTCCTTCCTTCCTTCCTTCCTTCCTTCCTTCTCTTCCTTCCTTCCTTCCTTCCTTCCTTCCTTCCTTCCTTCCTTCCTTCCTTCCTTCCTTCCTTCCTTCCTTCCTTCCTTCCTTCCTTCCTTCCTTCCTTCCTTCCTTCCTTCCTTCCTTCCTTCCTTCCTTCCTTCCTTCCTTCCTTCCTTCCTTCCTTCCTTCCTTCCTTCCTTCCTTCCTTCCTTCCCTCCTTCCTTCCTTCCTTCCTTCCTTCCTTCCTTCCTTCCTTCTTCCTTCCTTCCTTCCTTCCTTCCTT
>JAXLNO010004677.1:0-29627 GCA_038087875.1 Malacoraja senta
TCTGAGGATCGGAAGAGCGTGAGACGGACCCGGACTCGGAGAAGTCGCCCTGACACCGGGAAGAGGTTTACAGTCAATTCGCGTGTGCTGGGATCGGAGGGATTCACATCGGGGAGACATTACTGGGAGGTGGAGGTGGCGGGGAGTCGGGACTGGAGGCTGGGAATCACGGCAGAGTCTGTGGAGAGGAAGAGACTGGTCACACCGAGCCCGGATACTGGAGTCTGGAGCATCGCGCGGCGGGATGAGGAGTTTCATGCATCCGCCTCCCCTCCATCCCCTCTCCCCGCCCGTCCCATCCCCGGGAGGGTGGGGGTTTATCTCAGTTACGAGTCCGGGACAGTTTCATTTTACGACGCGGACACCAAGTCCCATCTCCACACCTTCACTGGGAATAAATTCACGGAGAAACTTTATCCTTTGATCGGTACTGTGGATGAAAACCAGTGGCTGAGAATCTGCTCCGGTTCCGCTCCGGGTGTTTAAAAGGGTCGGGTCCCGGGACCGGCGTCAGGAGCGGGGCTCACGGGCTGTGGGGCAGAAACCCGGTAGACAACAGGTCGGCGCTGAACGAACGGCTCCCATTTAATCCCCAAATTCCGCGTCGTGAAACCCCAGTGAGCGCGGCAATAGAACCAGGGGGAATGTAAATGTGGGAAGAGTGAAATAAACAGCAATTGAAATCAGACCTGTCTGTCGATCTGTTCATTTTAACGCGTTAACCGCGTCCGGCAACGGAACAGAAATTACGTTTGTGAAAATATAAAGATTGAAACAATCGCCCTTCCCGCGGGTTCAGCAGCAGCCGCGGGCGGCGGGTCCTGAGCTCCGGGCTCCCCTGGGTCCTAAAGTCCGCCGACTTAATGAAACTATTGCCTGTTTTCAGCATTTCTTCTCCACACAACAGATTCGTTTTCTTCGGAACGGATCTTTGGAAGAATGGGTTCAAACCGAATTCCCAGTTCCAGGTGGGAGCCCGTTGTGCTCAGGCTCTGCCTGTCTCTCTCTAGGATACGTAGATCATTCCTCCTTTCGCTCGCCGCCAGACCCCTCCCTCGCCTCCCTCAGGTAGTTCAATGTTCCTTTATTGTCACCTGTTCCCTCAGGCACAATGGAATTTGATTTACCATACAGACAACAAAAACAAAATGACATAAAAAAATTAAACATAAACAGCCACGTCAGCGGCGTGTGAGAATCCTTAGGCACACAACACGCGCGGAGACCCACAGCCATCAGTCCAATGTCCGGGACACACACGCACTTCACCGTGATGTGGCCATTGATTCACCAACCGCTTGTCGTTCTCTCTGCAGTCCCTGTCCCCCCGAACAGTCAGAAAGCCGTCCGCCCTCGGACCAGACTCCAGGACGCTCCCGTGGCGCGACGTCCCCGCAAGCCCCGACACCACTGCACTCACGGTACTCCCTCTGAGTCCTCACCAGTGCAGGCAGTATCAATCTTGCTTTCGGTGACCTCGCACTCCTCACTGCGATGGAAGACGAATAACTTTTACCTTCTTCCTCCTTTTCTCCCGCGGTCGTGGCGATCGAATCATCCGCAGTCGGGGCGATCGAAACTCCTGCAGCTGGAGCTCCCGAAGACGATCCCTAACAAAGGGACCGCCAGCTCCACGATGTGCGGCCGCAGTGCGGACGGAGAAACGATCGGAAAAAAGTCTCATGCCGTCGGAGGAAGAGAGTAAAAAAAGTTTCCCCCATCCCCCGCCCCCCACACAATACAAAAACCAAAGATCAAGTAAAACATACAAATAAAACGGATAAAAATCAACAAAGAAGAAATGGACATGACAGGCTGTTGGCGATGCTGCCTCTCACGGAGCCACCCGGAACATCATGTCTGTATCGCTCCTGGTTCCTGCTCTCGTTCACCGCTTTAAAGCTTCATCTCCCTCACTGCCAGTTTCCAACCAGCTCCCACTTTCCTCTGCTCGAGCCCCGAATCTTCCCTTCGTTTCTCGCCGTCTCCGTTTCAGGGAAAACGTGAGTGACCAAAGTCCATTCCAAGCCCGCGGACGTCATCGGCTACTGCGTCTTCCCACGACCCCTGTTTGCGCATCGAAATCGAATATTCCCTCCAAGATCGAGTGCGTACAGCAACATCCCGCTTATATTTACACAATGTCCTCGCATCTCTTTTAGGAGACCACAAAGTGCTTTATTGGTGGAATTCTCTTTGAAGTGCAGCCAGGAATGGCCACTGAAATGCAGGAGTCAATTCGCAGACAGGAACATTCACAGACAGAGTTTAAAAGCAAGCTATACTGTCCAAAGCGATTTGGGTTTATTTCAATCGGAGTATTAGAAGCACCAAGCACATAATTCAAATAAACACAATCTTTCTATTCGGTTCTTATGAATGTTACTAGTCGTGCGAATCATCCAACTTCAGCAACGGTGTATTAAATGTATCTGTTGTATTAATCTACAAACCTACAATATTGTAAGTGGGTTTGATTTCAATGAACCACCCCCTTTACATTTTTTTCCTCTCTGATTATCTGCCTCTGTTTCTTCCCTTCTTTAACCCAATCCATCAGGTGAAACTTTAATCACCGACCTCAGCCCAAGAGAGAGAAATAGTCATGAGTTGTTCAATGTAATATGTACGGAGGCGGAGTAATGAAATTCATACTTGTCCTTAATCTGAGCTTGCATCTATATCACTTCTCACAACTTTCCCTCCTTAAACTGCGGGACACACTTCTCTTCCTGACTCCAATGTTAGTTAATAATCCTCGCTCCTCATTCAAGGAATGTTGCCATTCCATCCCCCATTTCCGTAATCGTCCAGATTTGTAATCAGCATTCCCAACTCCCAACAAAATGGGTTGCAAAATCTCTGACTCAGAGCTTTTTGCCTGAGCCCAGACCTCTGTTGTGTGGGTGGACAAAGCTGAGATAGTCAAGTGGGTCCGCAGTTGGTCAGGCAGGATCTGCGGAGAGAGGACATGAGTTAGCATTGCGCGTCTCTGGTCGAAATTTGCCCTGACCCTGTCAGTCCTGCTGCACATAAAAAAATTACTGTTATTGATGATGTTGGGAATATGAGGAACTGTTCCTCCAGTTTGTGTATGGCCTCACTCTGGCAACGGTGAAGGCCCAGGACAGAAAGGACAACGTGGGAATGGGAAGAGGAGTTAAAATGGTTGGCATCCGGCAGCCCTTGGCGGACCGAGTGCAAGTGTTCAGCCAAATGGTCGGCGACTCTGGACTTTCACACGAATGTGCACCAGGCGTCACCATGAATACAGGATGCAGTGGATGAGGTGACCGTGAACCCATGTCTCATTTGGAAGGGTGGCTGGGATCCCTTGATGGAGTTGAGGGGGGCGATACTATAAATGCAGTCAGTTCAGTTGTTCAGTTTAGTTTATTGTTACGTGTACCGAGCTACAGTGAAAAGCTCTTGTTGCGTGCTATCCAGTTAGCAGAAAATCAAGCCATTTCCAGTGTATAGATACATGATAAGGGAAGAACGTTTAGTGCAAAGTAAAGCCAGCAAATTCCGATCAAGTACAGTCCGAGGGTCACCAAAGAGGTAGATAGTAGTTCAGTACTGCTCTCTGGTTGTGGAGCTATGATTCAATTGCCTGATATAAGCTGGGAAGAAACTGTCCCTCAATCTGGAGGTGTGGATTTTACTAGTGTCTTGAACAGTTGTATCAAATCCTGTATCTCATACCCTCACGGACCCAGCAAATGTGTCAAACGCATTCGTCACCACCCTGCCCATCCCTGGTGCAATTTTCATGGAGCTGTGTCTGCATTCCAATGTTTCTCTACTCTGCTAATAACTACACAGGGCGTAACTTTTAAATGTGTATAATCTGCCCCGGCCTGTCTCACCAACTTGCATCACTTTTATCCGATAAATAAATCAGCCTTTAATCCGCCCATTGGCCCAGTTCATGAAAATCTTGTTGGATCCTAGATAAATGGATGCACTCTCCCCAATGCCACCATAGAAACGTAGAAACATAGAAACATAGAGAATAGGTGCAGGAGTAGGCCATTCGGCCCCTCGAGCGAGCACTGCCATTTAATTTGATCATGGCTGATCATCCAAAATCAGTACCCTGTTCATGCTTTCTCCCCCATATCCCTTGATTCCATTAACCATAAGAACCATATCTAACTCTCTCTTGAATGCACCCAGTGAATTGGCCACTACTGCCTTCGGTGGCAGAGAATTCTACGGATTCACAACTCTCCGGGTGAAAAGGTTTTCCCTCATCTCAGTCCTATATGACCTACCCCTTATTCTTGAACTGAGGCCCCTAGTTCTGGATTCCCCAACATCGGGAACATTTTTCCTGCATCCAGCATTGCCAATCCTCTAAAAAAGTATATGTTTCCATTAGATCTCCTCTCATCCTTCTATGTTCCCGTGAATATTAGCCTTGTCGGTGCATTCTTGATAACACGTTCACCAACACGATCCTACATACTAGGGACAATTGTTTTGTCTCATCTCAAACTGACTAACGATTAGAACTGAGATGAGGACAAACTTTTTCACCCTGAGAGTTGGGCGTATTTGTGGAATTCTCTTCCTCAGAACGCAATGGATTCCGATTCACTGGATAGAGCTCTTAGGGCTAGAGGAATCAAGGGATATGGGGAGAAGGCAGGATCGGGTTACTGGTTGTGGATGATCAATCATGAGCACATTGAAAGGCGGTGCTGGCTCCAAGGGCCAAATGGCCTAATGCTGCAATGTCCATGTACCCATGCCACCGACAAACACATCCAAATCGTTTACATTAAAAAAATGGTCAACAGTTGAGCCAGCACCGAGCCCATTTTCAGTGTGTTTTAAAAGTATGGGGTAATATTCTCTGGTGTGTTTTTATGTGTGGAGTGGGCGGAAGGGTCGGAGAACCATTTTTTGCATGTTGCCGGTTATGCGATTGTTTTCCCGGTCATATCTCCGGTCGCTCTGCGGCCTTGATTATGATTATGATACACTGTAATGGCTCGATTGTCTTTCCGCTGACTGGAGTGCACGCAACTAAAGCTGTTTACTGTACCAGATTTAAAACCAAGCTCTAAAGTTCAAACGGTTTGGGGTATATTTCATTTAAACACTGAAAGAGGCACGAAATTCGAATAAATAACACTTTTCTATTAGGTTCTTGTGCATTTTACTGGTCGTGCGAATTATCCAAATTCAACAAAGGGGGGTTAAATGTATCTATTGCATTAATTTATAAATGCATCAATTCGTCATGTTTAGGGGTCTTTGCCCTCAAAGAGGATCCGCTCATAGCTTCCACAAATGCTTCTTGATCAATTTAATTCTACCAGAAGTTCACTTCTCGCTCCTGCATTGAGGGCCTCTCCACTATTCCACCTCATGCATGTGCCGCATCTGCAGAATCTTGTGTCCCAGTGAATGCTGGACATGCACAACAATGAACCAAGCATTATAAATTATTATATTAAACAAATCGCATGCTCGTAGAACTTCAAAATAGCAGAAATGGTTTAAAAATATGCAGCACGTCAAGAAGGTTCGTACAAATTTCATACACGCAACCTCATGCATGTCAGGAAGTTCAGTTCGCTGCAGTGCCGCTTTCAACTGATGCTGAGCTGTCTAAATGTTTAAGTAAGAACTGCAGATGCTGGAAAAATCAAAGGTAGTTAAAAATGCTGGAGAAACTCAGAGGATGAGCAGCATCTATGGAACGAAGGTATAGATGACGTTTCCGGTCGAGACCCTTCTTCAGGCTGCCTCAACCGCTGAGTATCTCCAGCATTTGTGTCTACCTCCAAGATGTCTAAATGTTTGCGCGGCGCAGGGTCCCCACCTGCTGGTAAAACCCGATACTGCGGAATCGGCCGATATATTAACCCATTGCCCGTGGGGATGGTGAATCTGGGGAAGAGAGAATGAATAGATTGCGATGCTGGAGGCCGGCATTGACGTGGGAGCAGTGGCGGTGACTGAAACACAATCCGGCATGACGTGAGAAACGAACAGGAGAGACCGCAAGAGCTACCTGGTTGTCTAACTTGAGTAATATTTTGTGCTATTATTTGCATTGTTTTTCATCAACTTCACGATTTAATACAAAACTGTTCTTAATAAATAAAACGTAACCTTCATATTAAGGCATTAATGTAAGTCGGTGATCAATTTCTCAGTGTGTAGATGTCGCTGCAAGACCAGCATTTACTGCACATCACTAATTGCCATCTGAGTAGATCGCTCGGCCAATTCCAAGGACATTTGATCTTCAACCACTTTGAACGAGTTGGATCTTAAACAAAATAAGAGTGTTGCGGTGATTGTATTTCAGACAGTTTATTTATTTCTAGCATTTGAGGTGATTAATTGTATTTAATGTGGGGGGAAATATTTAAAATTGTGTCCCCAGATTGTGCCACTTATTACAATCAAGCCAAACTCCAGTACAATAGATAGGGAAAAGGGACAGTTACAATGTGCAGCATATAGTTCTCAGCATTGCAGCGTCACAACCCGCTAACATTTATACAATGTCCTCGCATCTCTTTTCGGAGACCACAGAGTGTTTTACCTGCGTAATTCACATTGAAGTGCAGCCAGTAATGGCAACGGGAATCCAGAACCTCATCAATGAAGGCCAAGAGTACAACATCAGGACATAGTCACAAAAAGCTGGAGTAACTCAGCGGGACAGGCAGCATCTCTGGACAGAAGGAGTGGGTGAAGTTTCGGGTCGAGACTCTTCTTCAGACTGAGAGTCAGGGGAAAGGGAAGCGAGAGATATAGACGGTGATATAATGCGATGTAGAAAAAAATGTGTGAAAGAGTCCGAAGAAGGGTCACAACCCGAAACGATACCTATTCCTTCTCTCCAGAGATGCTGCCTGCCCTGCTGAGATACTCCAGCATTTTGCGACGGTCTTCGATTTAAACCAGCATCTGCAGTTCCTTTCAACTTCATCCGGAGATTATGTTGAATGCGTATAAAACACAGGTTTGGACCCAACTGGTGCATCAAGCCTATTTCTGGTCACCAAACTTAATGAATGAAGCGATGATCATCGGGAGGGCGCAGGAGATATTCACTGGAATGGTTTCAAGGATGAGGAGATTCGGGCCGAGGGTGAGGCCGGAGAAGCGGGTGCAGGTTCTCTGTGGGGAAGGGAATTTGAAAGCTTCCACAGAGGGTTCAAGCTCGGGTCCGGTGTGGAGGAGGAGATGAGGGGGGGGGGGGTTGGGGCGAGGGTCTTTCCCATCTGTGCGAGGTTCAAATGGGCACAGAACTGAGAGAGAGAGGGGGGGTGGGGGAGAGGGGGGGAGAGAGGGGGAGGGAGGGGGGGAGGGGGGGAGAGAGAGAGAGAGAGAGAGAGAGAGAGAGAGGGAGGGAGAGAGAGAGAGAGAGAGAGAGAGAGAGAGAGAGAGAGAGAGATAGAGAGAGAGAGGGAGAGAGAGAGAGAGAGAGAGAGAGAGAGAAAGAAAGAAAGAAAGAAAGAAAGAAAGAAAGAAAGAAAGAAAGAAAGAAAGAAAGAAAGAAGCAACAAGTGGATTATGCCTCGGAGTGTAGAAAGAATTGCAGATGCTGGTTTAAACCGAAGATAGACACAACATGCTGGAGTAATTCAGCGGGACAGGCAGCATCTCTGGAGAAAAGGAATGGGTGACGTTTCGGGTCGAGACGGTCTCCAGCATTTTGTGCCTATCTAAGGGGAATAAGGCTTTTCAGCTTAGTTTATTGTCACGAGTTTCGAGGTACAGTGAAATATTTTTGTTGCGTGCTATCCAGTCAGCTGAAAGACAATACGTGATTACAATCAACCCACGTACAGTGGACAGATACTCGATGATGGAATAACGTTTAGTGCAAGGTTGAAAGTCCGATCACAGTTAAAGTGAGAAATGTTGAGGTGGGAGTAGAGATTTAAGAGTGTGGGGCGATTGTAATATGTGATTGTGGATCTTCATCGCACGCAATTAGACCCCTTGGTTGGGCGCCATCTCGGAAACATTAGCGGCAAGAATGACCTGCAGGGGCGGAGGAAATGCTGCCAATTGGGCTTTCGAATCTGAGTGTTCCATGTTCCACTCTCACTGATTCCACGGTGGCGCAGCGGTAGAGTTGCTGCCTTGCAGCGCTTGCAGCGCCAGAGACCCGGGTTCGATCAAAATCCCCAAAACGAAAGACAGGTTAATTGGCCTAGTGGATATGTAAAATTGTCCCTAGTGTGTAAAGGATAGTGTTAATGTGAGGGGATCGCTGGTCGTTGCGGACTAGGTGGGCCGAAGGGCCTGTTTTCGCGCTGTATCTCAAAACTAAACTAAACTAAAATAAAATAAACTGATCAGCAGACAAATTGACCCTTTGCAAACTGCAATGAATGTTAGAGGGTCATATAATATCCTTTAAACAATACACGCAAACATTGCCGCGAAGACTGCTGCATGAGAGACAGGTGCACTGTTGTGGATTAAAATAAGGGCGGAGGGTGGTCTCCGTCCATCCTGATCCCGGACTGTGAACGGAGATGCGGGCGGCGGGTTCCACTGCCCAACAGGTGCAACGTCTCCTCAGGTTACACCCGAGGCTTCCTTAGCGCCGGGCCCCGTTCCTTTCCGCCCTGCCTTAGTCTTTCTCGTCCATAGTAAGGCCAGTTTAACGTCCAATCTACACCTCCCTCGTGTGAGATGAGTTGGAAGCGGCCAGGACATCTTCACACTGAACAATTGCAGCCAAATAGCATTCATTGCCCGGGAAGGCAGCGGGCGCAGCGACACGGTACACCGCGCAGTTAACGTAGAAATATTTAAACTACGACCTTAGGAATATATGTTATATGAGTATGAGTAAAAGTTAATTTAGCCCATTTATTAATAAGGGTTGACGTTTTTCCTCCTTATTTTTCGATTAAAAATTAAAAATATATACTTAAAAATGATATTAATACGGTATTTAGAGAATAATAATGTTGCATATTAATGAATCATGATTTTTTGGGGTTTAAAAATAACCATATAACCATAAGAGCACGGAAGCAGGCCATCTCGGCCCTTCAAGTCCGTGCCGAACACTTTTTTTTTATTTTTTTTCTATTTACTTCCCCCAAGTCCCATCAACCTGCACTCAGACCATAACCCTCCATTCCTTTTCCGTCCATATACCCATCCAATCTATTTTTAAAGGATAACATCGAACCTGCCTCCACCACTTCCACTGGAAGCCCATTCCACACAGCTACCACTCTCTGAGTAAAGAAGTTACCCCTAATGTTACCCCTAAACTTCTGTCCCTTAATTCTGAAGTCATGTCCCCTTGTTTGAATCTTCCCTACTCTCAATGGGAAAAGCTTATCCACGTCCACTCTGTCTAACCCGCTCATAATTTGAAAGACCTCTATCCAGTCCGCTCTTAACCTTCTGTGCTCCAAAGAATAAAGACCTAACTTGTTCAACCTTTCTCTGTAACTTAGTTGCTGAAACCCAGGCAACATTGTAGTAAATCTCCTCTGTACTCTCTCTATTTTGTTGACATCCTTCCTATAATTAGGCGACCAAAATTGTACTCCATACTCCAGAATTGGCCTCATCAATGCCTTGTACAATTTTAACATTACATCCCAACTTCTATATTCAATGCTCTGATTTATAAAGGCCAGCACACCAAAAGCTTTCTTTACCACCCTATCTACATGAGATTCCACCTTCAGGGAACTATGCACAGTTATACCTAGATCCCTCTGTTCAACTGCATTCCTCAATTCGCTACCATTTACCATGGACGTCCTATTTTGATTTGTCCTGCCGAGATGTAGCACCTCGCATTTGTCAGCATTAAACTCCATCTGCCATCTTTCAGCCCACTCTTCCAAATGGCCTATATCTCTCTGTAGACTTTGAAAAGCTTCTTCATTATCCACAACACCACCTATCTTCGTATCATCTGCATACTTACTAATCCAATTTTCCACACCATCATCCAGATCATTGATGTACTTGACAAACAACAGTGGACCCAACACAGACCCCTAAGGCACCCCACTAGTCACCGCCCTCCAACCTGACAAACAGCCATCCACCATTACTCTCTGGCATCTCCCACTGTTGAATCCATCTTGCTACTCCACCATTAATACCCAACAATTTAATCTTCTTAACCAACCTTCCATGAGGAACCTTCTCAAAGGCCTTACTGAAGTCCATATAGAAAACATCCACTGCTTTACCCTCATCAATTTCCCTAGTAACCTCTTCGAAAAATTCAAGAAGATTAGTCAAGCATGACCTTCCAGGCACAAATCCATATTGACTGTTCCTAATCAGACCCTGCTTATCCAGATGCTTATATATATTATCTTTAAGTATCCTTTCCATTAATTTGCCCACCACTGACGTCAAACTAACAGGCCTATAATTGTTAGGTTTACTCTTAGAACCCTTTTTAAACAACGGAGCAACATGCGCAGTACGCCAATCCTCTGGCACTATTCCCGTTTCGAATGACATTTGAAATATTTCTGTCATAGCCCCTGCTATTTCTACACTAACTTCCCTCAATGTCCTAGGGAATATACTGTCAGGACCTGGAGACTTATCCGTTTTCATATTTTTCAAAAGTGTCCGCACCTCCTCTTCTTTGAATCTCAGAGTTTCCATTGCTACTCTGCTTGTTTCCCTTACCTCACATAATTCCATATCCTTCTCCTTGGTGAATACCGAAGAAAAGAAATTGTTCAATATCTCCCCCTTCTCTTTTGGCTCTGCAGATAGCTGTCCACTCTGACTCTCTAATGGACCAATTTTATTCCTTGTTATCCTTTTGCTATTAATATAGCTGTAGAAACCCTTTGGATTTACAGTTAAATGTTACTGATAAATGTTTTGTTACTCCCCAAGAAATTGTTTTGTTGTTAAAAAGATTTTCTTTTTTTTGGAAAGCACGGAGCAAGGATTTTTTCTTTTACAAAGGCTACGGAAGTCTTTAGAATGCTAGCCACGCTAGTGTGGCTATCACTAACTACACTAATTGTAGATGTAGTTTTCTTTCTTTCACGCTTCACTAATCTACTATATTACTTCTTTCACTTTAAATATTATTATAATTTTAAGTTTGAATGGAACCATAAGTTTAATTTAAGGAGATATACTCGGAAGAGCGATGCACGAAATTTTAAATTCATCTGGAGGATGAAGGATATGGAATTATGTGAGGTAAGGGAAACAAGCAGAGTAGCAATGGAAACTATGAGATTCAAAGAAGAGGAGGTGCAGACACTTTTGAAAAATATGAAAACGGATAAGTCTCCAGGTCCTGACAGGATATTCCATAGGACATTGAGGGAAGTTAGTGTAGAAATAGCAGGGGCTATGACAGAAATATTTCAAATGTCATTAGAAACGGGAATAGTGCCGGAGGATTGGCAAACTGCGCATGTTGTTCCGTTGTTTAAAAAGGGTTCTAAGAGTAAACCTAGCAATTATAGACCTGTTAGTTTGACGTCAGTTGTGGGCAAATTAATGGAAAGGATACTTAGAGATAATATATATATATAAGCATCTGGATAAGCAGGGTCTGATTAGGAACAGTCAACATGGATTTGTGCCTGGAAGGTCATGTTTGACTAATCTTCTTGAATTTTTCGAAGAGGTTACTAGGGAAATTGATGAGTGTAAAGCAGTGGATGTTGTCTATATGGACTTTAGTAAGGCCTTTGACAAGGTTCCTCATGGAAGGTTGGTTAAGAAGATTAAATTGTTGGGTAATAATGGTGGAGTAGCAAGATGGATTCAAAATTGGCTGAATAGGAGATGCCAGAGTGTAATGGTGGATGGCTGTTTGTCAGGTTGGAGGCCGGTGACTAGTGGGGTGCCTCAGGGGTCTGTGTTGGGTCCACTGTTGTTTGTCATGTACATCAATGATCTGGATGATGGTGTGGAAATTGGATTAGTAAGTATGCAGATGATACTAAGATAGGTTGTGTGGTGGATAATGAAGTAGATTTTCAAAGTCTACAGAGAGATATAGGCCATTTGGAAGAGTGGGCTGAAAGATGGCAGATGAAGTTTAATGCTGATAAATGTGAGGTACTACATCTCGGCAGGACAAATCAAAATAGGACGTACATGGTAAATGGTAGAGAATTGAGGAATGCAGTTGAACAGAGGGATCTAGGAATAACTGTTCATAGTTCCCTGAAGGTGGAATCTCAAGTAGATAGGGTGGTAAAGAAAGCTTTTGGTGTGCTGGCCTTTATAAATCTGAGCATTGAATATAGAAGTTGGGATGTAATGTTAAAATTGTACAAGGCATTGGTGAGGCCAATTCTGGAGTATGGAGTACAATTTTGGTCGCCTAATTATGGGAAGGATGTCAACAAAATAGAGAGAGTACAGAGGAGATTTACTAGAATGTTGCCTGGGTTTCAGCAACTAAGTTACAGAGAAAGGTTGAACAAGTTAGGTCTTTATTCTTTGGAGCGCAGAACGTTAAGAGTGGACTTGATAGAGGTCTTTAAAATTATGAGCGGGTTAGACAGAGTTGACGTGGATAAGCTTTTTACATTGAGAGTAGGGAAGATTCAAACAAGGGGACATGACTTGAGAATTAAGGGACAGAAGTTTAGGGGTAACATTAGGGGGAACATCTTTACTCAGAGAGTGGTGGCTGTGTGGAATGAGCTTCCAGTGGAAGTGGTGGAGGCAGGTTCGATTTTATCCTTTAAAAATAGATTGGATGGGTATATGGATGGGAAAGGAGTGGAGGGTTATGGTCTGAGTGCTGGTAGATGGGACTAGGGGGATGTTTTTTTTTTTTAGTTTTTTTTTTTTTTAATTAAAAATAAAAATTTCGGCACGGACTTGAAGGGCCGAGATGGCCTGGTTCCGTGCTGTAATGGTTATATGGTTATATGGTTATATCTATCTGAGGTTTGGGGCTGGGGTCAGGTTTTGTGTGTTGTTCCTTCTGCTCTACTACAGACCACCCTAGAAATAATATGCAAGACGGGAATATGACAAGAGGGTGTGAAGGAATAAATTTTTGTAGTTGGAATGTTAAGGGAATTAATGAACCAATTAAGAGAGGTAATGTTTTAGCACATTTAAATTCACTTAAGACAGATATAATATTCCTTCAAGAAACCCACCTTAAAAAGGAATCACAACATAGACTAAAAGCTAAATGGATTGCTGAAACGTATCATTCCTCTTTTACACACAAATCCAGAGGAGTTGCAATATTAATTCGTAAAGGGATACCTTTCAAACATACATCAACTATAGCGGATATTGACGGCAGATATATTGTATTAGTTGGAGAGTTAAATGCAAAAAAAGTGATTCTTCTTAATGATTATGGACCTAATTTTGATAGTCCAATGTTTTTTAAGAAAACATTTAATACAATCCCAGAATTTACACAATATAAATTAATAATTGGAGGAGATTTAAATTGTACACTAGACCCTTATTTAGATAGATCATCAAGGCAAAAATAAGTAAAATCTCAATCAAGTGAATTTCTAAACTCATTTATTAATTCCACTAATATTAAGGATGTCTGGAGAATCGAAAATCCAACCGGACGGGAATATTCATTTTATTCGCTGGTACATAAAACCTACTCAAGAATAGATTATTTTTTAGTGGACTCTATGCTTATCCCATTTACTTACAATTAGAAATATCATAATATTATAATCTCAGACCATGCACCTTTAACATTTATGATTAAATTAAATGGAATGGCCGAGAAACAAACATATTGGAGACTTAACCCCCAAATTTTAAACGAAAGATTATGTCAGGAATATCTTACCAAACAGATTCAAACATTTTTTGATACTAATGATACCGCTGGAACATCTGCCTCTCTTATTTGGGAAACATTTAAAGCGTTTGTACGAGGTGCATTAATTTCCTCCCAAGCATTTTATAATAAAGAGAACCGGATTAAACAACAGACACTGGAAAGGGAAATAAAGCAACTAGATATAAAAAATGCGGCAATGCCATCTATGATAAAACATAACAAAATTGCAGTATTGAAATATAAATTAAATAAATTGTACTCAGAACAAGTAATAAAACTTTACCAGCACACTAAACAATTACATTTTGAATTCAGAGACAAACCACAATAACTATTTGCGCGTCAGCTTCGAAAACTGAAGGGGGGAAAAACAATCCACAAAATTAGATCAGATACGGGAGAATTACTAATACTGCCCAAGGATATAAAGGAGAGATTTCTCCAATATTATCAAAATCTTTATTCAACTAAAACTATAGAACAGCCGGAAGGAATAGTAGAATTCTTACAAAAATGCAATCTAAAAGGTTTAGACTCAAAAGACAGAATTACTAGAAGCTGAAATTACGGTAAAAGATATTGAAGAGACTATTAGATCTTTAAAAAACGGTAAAGCAGCAGGCCCAGATGGTTTAGGCCCTGAATTTTATTTAAAAATTTACGATTTGATCTCCCCACGTTTACAAACACTGTATGAGTATACTTACATTCAACAGAAATTGCCAGATACCTTAAACGAATCTATATTAACACTTATACCAAAGGTTGATAAGGATCCCGAAGATCCAGGATCATACACAGCAATTGCGCTTTTAAATACAGATCAGAAAATATGAACTAAAATCCTAGCACACAGATTAAGTACAGTGATGAATAAATTAATACACCCTGACCAAACAGGCTTTATTCAGAAACGGTATTCATATTTTAATTTGAGACGATTATTTAATATAATATATTCAAAGAGAATCACTAACGAAGACCTAGCAATAATCTCACTTGATGCTGAGAAAGCATTTGATCAGGTTGAATGGCCCTATTTATTTTCGGTGATGGAAAAATTGCAATTGTGCGAGAAATTCTGTACATGGGTAAAACTTTTATATACTAACCCAACAGCTAGAATATCAACAAATGAAAGGTTATCATCTAAATTTAATTTATCTAGAGGTTGTAGACAACGATGCCCGTTATCTCCGTTAATATTTGCGCTTGCTATTGAGCCACTTGCTGAAAGAGTTAGGACCCACCCGGAAATATACGGGTATAACACTAAAGACACAGTGAATAATATTTCTCTATACGCAGATGATGTATTAATTTACATCACAAAACCAGAAATTAGTATTCCAAATTTATGAAATTTAATAACTCAATTTGGTTTACTCTCCGGATACAGAATTAATTGGAATAAAAATGAAATTATGCCAATAAGGTAACATAATACACATATACTACAACAAATCCCGTTTAAAATAGTAAAAGAAAAATTTAAATATCTAGGAATTTATGTCACTAAGACATATGCGTCATTATTTATAATACATTTCCCCCCTTTACTGAATAAACTACATAAGAATATTCAGTACTGGAAAACACTTCCTATTTCAATGGTTGGTAAAATTACTGCCATAAAAATGATTTTTTTACCGCAAATATTATACCTTTTTCAAACAATTCCGATATACTTGACAAAAAACTTTTCCAAAAAGTTGGATTCCATTATCACTGATTTTATGTGGGATTATAAGAATCATAGGATAAGCAAAAACATTTGTGTAAATCAAAAATAAATGGAGGTTTAGTTTTACCAATTTTTTTGTTTTATTTTTGGGCAGTTAACATTAAAAATATGAATTTTTGGTTGGAAGAAATAGATCAACAACCGGATTGGTTAAAAATGGAAAAGGAAGATTGTTTACCCTTTGAAATTGGCTCGATACTATTTGCTACTTCGAAATTGAACAAACAAATTTATAGGAAAAATCCTATAATATACAGTGGTATGCGAATTTGGAAACAATTAAAAAAGACATTAAAATTGGATAATTTATCACTTTTTCTTCCCATTGAGAATAACCCTTTATTTAAACCTTCTTGGTTGGATAAAGGTTTCATAGAATGGAAAAATTATGGAATTAAAATGATGGGACAACTTTATAAGAAAGGCGCATTTCTTTCATTTCAGGAGCTACAACAGATTTATGGACTCCATTTAAATGATTTTTTCAGATATCTACAACTTAGAGATTATGTTAAAGCAAATACTCAAAACTTTAGAACTAGAGATTCAGAAATCCTTGATGACTGTTTGAATAAACATCCTAATACAGAAAAATTAATATCTCACATATATAATATCTTATTAGATAGTGAGATACCATCGACGGACTTATATAGGCAAACATGGGAAAAGGAACTAAACCAAACAATAACGAAAGATACTTGGGAAGAAAGTCTACAACACATACATCAATGTTCATTAAATGCCAGACACTCTCTAATACAATTCAAAATACTACATAGATTACATTATTCTAAAACAAAACTAAATAGAATCTTCCCACATATCTCCCCTATTTGTGATAAATGTAAACATTTAGATGCTAATTTAACTCATACATTTGCGAATTGTATAAAAATTAAAAAATTCTGGGCAAATATTTTTAGAATAATATCTATAGTTGTCAACACTCAATTGGATCCTGATTCAAAATTAATAATACTAGGAACATTAGAACAAAATCAAACATTTACAACAACTGAAAGAAACTTTATTGATTATAGTATAATAACTGGAAAAAAATTAATATTAATATTTTGGAAAGGTCCTATAAAGTAAAGTGTGGATTATAGAAATGTTAGAGACCTTACATTTGGAAAGAATTAGATTTGTCCTATTGGACAAACAAGAATTATTTATCAGAACATGGTCTCCATTTATTGATTATTTGAAGGGTCAGAATGGTGCAACACGAGAACCTGACTAAAACTCGAGCCAAGGATTAGATGAAAAGTTATACTTTGAAATGTACGAATATATCTCTAATGAAGTATTTTTAGTAAGTTATTCCAATCTTCTTTATTATCTTTCTTTTTTTCTTTTTTTTTGTCTTTTTATTCTTTTCTTTCTTTCTGCTACTCTCTTATTTTCTATCTATCTATATATTTTTTAAACTATTGGAGACAACACGAATTATGTTTGACAATATTAGCAATGTAGGAATGAAATACATGTAATGATTCCAATATGATATATATTTGCCTCCAATAAAAATATTATTATTATTATTATTTTTTAAGAGATACAGCGCGCAAACAGGCCCTTCGGCCCACTGGGTCCGCGCAAACCAGCGTACTCCAGACATTAACACTATCCTACACCCATTATGGACATTTTTTACATTTACCAATTCAATTTTTTACATTTACCAAAAATTTGAATGTGGGGGGAAACCGATCTCGGAGAAAACCAACGCAGATCACGGGGAGAACGTGCAAATTCCGTACAGACAGCACCCGTTGTCAGGATTGAACCCGTGTCTCTAAGGCAGCAACTCTACCGCTGCGCCACCGTGACCGTCACGTGACCGCCCCATATTCAGCAGCTCCACGTCAGTGAATACACTATGAACCAGGAAGTGGCCGATTTAAGAATTGCTGCGAAAGACCAGGTCGAGAGTTGGACCGAGGAGACAGTTTGTCCCATCTGTCTGGATTTCTTCACCGATCCGGTATCACTGGAGTGTGGGCACAACTTCTGCCGCTCCTGTATCACACAGAGTTGGGACAGGGAGGCGAGAAACTCCTGCCCGGAATGTAGAGAGGAGTTTGTAGACCGCACCCTCAGGGTGAATCGGGCCTTGGTGAGACTGGCTGAGAAAGCTGGAACACTGAGCCTGAATCTCAAAGAGAAGGAAAGTAAACTTCACTGCGAGAAACATCAGGAAGAACTGAAGATGTTATTGACAAGAAACTGATCTGTGCGATTTGTGCAGCTGGGCGGGAACACAAGTCTCACAGCTTCATGCTGGTAGAAGAAGCAATTGTATTCTACAAGGTAAATCCAAATCGATTTTGATCACATCAATGTGTAATCTTTTCTTTATTGTCTGACATTTTTATTCTCTGATCTGAAACCCAACCTCAGGAACAGGTGAAATCATCTTTCAACTCTCTCACAGAAAATAACTCAGAAATCGAGCAAATTGAGCAGAAACAGAAAGAGAGCATTTCTGGAGTTCAGGTGAGGCTTTGTACTATCCATTTAATTATTTTGTGTAAATTTGATCCCTGTGATGCCTGTAATAATGGGCACCTCTATAGAACTCAGTAGTCGAGGACCCGAGATCTTGGGAGCGGTTGGGCAGCCAAGGACTTAACTCACTGGAGTGCAGGAGTCTGAAGAATGAACTATTGCAGGTGTATAATCTAATGAAACGAAATGTCAGGGTGAATACTCAGTCTTTTACACTAAGTAGGGCATGCGAGCATGCAAGGGCATAGGTTTAAGGTGAGAGGGAACAGATTTAATACGAACATTAAGGGCAACTTTGATAGTGGATATATGGAACGAGCTGCCAGGGGAGATAGTTGATTCAGGTACCTTAACAATATTTAAAAGATATTTGAACAAATTCGTGGTGAGAACATAGTGCAGATTGGGCAATGGACAATAGACAATAGGTGCAGGAGTAGGCCATTCGGCCCTTTGAGCCAGCACCACTATTCAATGCGATCATGGCTGATCATCCCCAATCAGTATCCCGTTCCTGCCTTCTCCCCATATCCCCTGACTCTGCTATCCTTAAGAGCCCTATATATCTCTCTCTTGAAAGTATCCAGAGATCCAGCCTCCACCAACCTCTGAGCAGAGAATTCCACAGACTCACAACTCTCTGTGTGAAAAAGTGTTTCCTGATCTCCATTCTAAATGGCTTACCCCTTATTAATAAACTGTGGCCCCTGGTTCCGGACTCCCCCAACATCGGGAACATATTTCCTTCCTCTAGCGTGTCCAAACCTTTAATAATCTTATATGTTTCAATAAGATCCCCGCTCCTCCTTCTACCTTCCAGAGTGCAAGCCCAGCCACTCCATTCTCTCAGCATATGACAGTCCCGACATCCCGGGAATTAACCATGTAAATCTACACTGCACTCCCTCAATAGCAAGAAAGTCCTTCGTCCAATTAGGGGACCAAAACTGCACACAATACTCTAGGTGTGGTCTCAGTAGGGCCCTGTACAACTGCAGAAGGAACTCTTTGCTCCTATACTCAACTTCTCTTGTTATGAAAGCCAACATGCCATTCGCTTTCTTCACTGTCTGCTGTACCTGCATGCTTACTTTCATTGGCTGTTCAACAAGGACTCCCAGATCCCGATGTGCTTACCCTTTTCCCAACTTGACGCCATTCAGATAATAATCTGCCATCCTGTTTTTGCCACTAAAGTAGATAATCTCACATTTATCCACATTAAACTGCATCTGCCATGCATCTGCCCACTCACCAAACCTGTCCAAGTCACCCTGCATTCTCATAGCATCCTCCTCATAGTTCACACTGCCACCCAGCTTTGTGTCATCTGCAAATTGGCTAATGTTACTTTGATTCCCTTTGTTTAAATCATTGATGTATATTGTAAATAGCTGCTGTCACAGCACCGAGCCTTGCGTACCCCACTAGTCACTGCCTGCCATTCTGAAAAGGACCCGTTAATCCCTGTATACCAACCAATTTTCCATCCATGTCAGCACTCTACCCCCAATACCATGTGCCCTAATTTTGCCCACTAATTTTGACTCTCCCTTGTCCATTTTCTTAGTTATATCTTCAAAAAATTCCAGAAGATTAGTCAAGCATGATTTCCCCTTCGTAAATCCATGCTGACTTGGACCGATCCTGTTACTGCTATCCAAATGTTCGGCTATCTCATCTTTTATAATTGACTCCAGCTTCTTCCCCACCACCGATGTCAGGCTAACTGGTCTATAATTCCTTGTTTTCTCTCTCCCGCCTTTCTTAAATAGTGGGATAACATTAGCTACCCTCCAATCCACAGGAACTGATCCTGAGTCCATAGAACATTAGAAAATTATCACCAATGCATCCACGATTTCGAGAGCCACTTCTTTAAGTACCCTGGGATGCAGACCATCAGGCCCTGGGGATTTGTCAACCGTCAGTTCCATCAGTCTGTCCAACACCATTTCCTGCCTAATGTGGATTTCCTTCATGTTCCTCCGTCACCCCTGATCCTCTGGCCACTACTATATCACGAAGATTGTTTGCGTCCTCCTTAGTGAAGACAGATCCAAAGTACCTGTTCAACTCATCTGCCAATTCCTTGTTCCCCATAATAAATTCACCTTTTTGGTCTTCAAAGGTCCAACTTTGGTCTTAACTAATTTTTTCCTCTTCACATACGTAAAGAAGTTTTACTATCCAGCTTTATATTCTTGGCTAGCTCACCTTCGTACCTCATCTTTTCTTCCCGTATTGTCTTTTTGGTTATCTTCTGTTCTTTAAACATTACCTAATCCTCTTGCTTCCCGCTCATCTTTGCTACGTTGTACTTCTTCGCTTTAATTTTAATACTGTCCCTGATGTCCCTTGTCAGCCATGGTCGTCCCTTTCTCCCTTTGGAATCTTTCTTCCACCGAGGAATGAACTGATCCTGCACCTTCTGTATTATTCCTGGAAATACCTGCCATTTTTGTTCCACTGTCATCCCTGCTAGTGTATCTTTCCAGTCAACTTTGGCCAGCTCCTCTCTCATGGCCACATAGTCCCCTTTCTTCAACTGCAACACTGACACCTCTGATCTACCCTTCTCCCTCTTTAATTGTAGATTAAACCTGACCATGTAATCGTCACTGCCTCCTAATGGCTCCTTAACCTCGAGGTCCTTTATCAAATCCGGTTCATTACATAACACTAAATCCAGAATTGCCTTCTCCCTGGTAGGCTCCAATACATGCTGTTCTAAGAATCCATCACAAAGGCACTCTACAAAGTCCCTTTCTTGGGGTCCAGTACCAACCTGATTTTCCAAGTCCACCTGCATGTTGAAATCTCCCATAACAACCACAGCATTACTTTTACTACATGCCAATTTTAACTCCTGATTCAACTTGCGCCCTATGTTCAGGCTACTGTTTGGGGGACTGTAGATTCATCCCATTATGGTCTTTTTACCCTTACAATTCCTTAGTTCTATCCATACTGACACCACATCTCCTGTCCCATCAGTCTACCCAACACCATTTTCTGCCTACTGTGGATTTCCTTCAGTTCATCTGTCACCACAGATCCTGTGGCCACTAGTAATTCAGGAAGCTTGTTTGTGTCATCCTTAGTGAAGACGGATCCAAAGTACCTTTTCAACTCATCTGCCATTTCCTAGTTCCCCATAATAAATTCACCTTCAAGGGTCCATCTTTGGTCTTAACTAATGTTTTCCTCTTCACATACCAAAATAGGCTTTTACTATCCTCTTTTATATACTTGGCTTGCTTACCTTCGTCCCTCATCTTTTCTCGCCGTATTGCCTTTTTGGTATCTTCTGTTGCTCTTTAAACATTACTGAATCCTCTTGTATCCCGCTCATCTCTGCTACTTTGTACTTCTTCTCTTTTATTTTTATACCATCCATGACTTCCCTTGTCAGCCACGGTCACCCCTTATTCCCATTGGTATCTTTTTTCCACTTTGGAATAAACTGATTCTGCACCTTCTGTATTATTCCCAGAAATACCTGCCATTGTTGTTCCACTGTCATCCCTGCTGGGGTATCTTTAGTCAATTTGGCCAGCTCCTCCCTCATTGCTCCATAGTCCCCTTTGTTCAACTGTAACACTGACACCTCCGATTTACCCTTCTCCCTCTCAAAATGTAGATTAAAACTTACCATATTATGGTCACTGCCTTCTAATGACTTCTTAACCTCAAGTTCCCTTTATCAAATCCGGTTCATTACACAATGGACCGGATTTGATAAGGTCTTGGTCGGTTACATTACTTTCACCAGATATTTCAGAATTATCAAGATGAGCTCTTAAATTGCCAAGGTAATGATAGCTATGGATTACATACAGGTAACTGGAATTAGTGTAGATACGTGCAGAGACCAGCATGGACATTGTGGTCCAAAGGGGTTATTTCTGCACTTCAGGACTTGAGATTCACTAGCCAAATGTCACCTTCCATGTCATGAGGAAACACAGCAGAGTGACATAATATATTGATTTTAACTTTCATCTGACAGGAAGAGTCACAAAACCTTCAGTCACAGATCACATCCCTGTTTGCTGAACTGTACCAGATATTCACTGAGAAAGAGCAGCGCTTACTTGGAGATATCCGGGAGGAAGAGAAAAAGATTGTAAAAAGAATGAAGTAAAATCTTCAAGAGATTCAAGGGAATTTAAATTCCATTCAAGAGGAACTCTCAAAGTTACAGGAACAGATAGACCACAAGGACGGCGTGATATTTCTGAAGGTGAGGGGTTACACTACAGTTTGTTGAAGTGAAAGTGCACAGTCACAAAATGTTGGGTTAAATTTCTGAAATAAATGCTGCATTTACCAGTAATTCAGTACTGGATCAATGTTCCGTCTGTTCCATCTACTCACCACATCCGACAATAATGCCCCAAATTCCCCTGTCTACATCATAGAAACATAGAAAATAGGTGCAGGAGTAGGCCATTTGGCCCTTCGAGCCTGCACCGCCATTCAATATGATCATGGCTGATCATCCAACTCAGTATCCTGTACCTGCCTTCTCTCCATACCCCCTGATCCCTTTAGCCACAAGGGCCACATCTAACTCCCTCTTAAATATAGCCAATGAACTGGCCTCAACTACTTTCTGTGGCAGAGAATTCCAGAGATTCACCACTCTCTGTGTGAAAAATGTTTTTCTCATCTCGGTCCTAAAAGATTTCCCCCTTATCCTTAAACTGTGACCCCTTGTTCTGGACTTCCCCAACATCGGGAACTATCTTCCTGCATCTAGCCAGTCCAACCCCTTAAGAATTTTGTACGTTTCTATAAGATCCCCCCTCAATCTTCTAAATTCTAGCGAGTACAAGCTGAGTCTATCCAGTCTTTCTTCATATGAATGTCCTGATATCCCAGGAATCAGTCTGGTGAACCTTCTCTGTACTCCCTCTATGGCAAGAATGTATTTCCTCAGATTTGGAGACCAAAACTGTACGCAATACTCCCGGCGTGGTCTCACCAAGACCCTGCACAACTGCAGTAGAACCTCCCTGCTCCTATACTCAAATCGTTTTGCTATGAATGTTAGCATACCATTCGCTTTCTTCACTCCCTGCTCCACCTGCATGCCTACTTCCAATGACTGGTGCAGCATGACACCCAGGTCTCGTTGCATCTCCCCTTTTCCTAATCGGCCACCATTCAATTAAGTCTACTTTCCTGTTTTTGCCACCAAAGTGGATAACCTCACAATTATCCACATTATACTGCATCTGCCATGCATTTGCCCACACACCCAGCCTATCCAAGTCACCTTGCAGCCTCCTAACATCCTCCTCACAGCTAACACTGCCCCCCAGCTTCGTGTCATCCACAAACTTGGAGATGTTTCATTCAATTCCCTCGTCCAAATCATTAATATATATTGTAAATAGCTGGGGTCCCAGCACTGAGCCTTGCGGTACCCCACTAGTCATTGCCTGTCATTCTGAAAAGGACCCGTTTACTCCTACTCTTTGCTTCCTGTATGCCAGCCAGTTCTCTATCCACATCAATACTGAACCCCCAATACAGTGTGCTTTAAGTTTGTATACTAATCTCTTGTGTGGGACCTTGTCGAAAGCCTTCTGAAAGTCCAGATATAACACATCCACTGGTTCTCCCTTATCCACTCTACTAGTTACATCCTTGAAAAAATCTATAAGATTCGTCACACATGATTTACCTTTCATAAATGCAGCTGACTTTGTCCAATGATTTCACCACTTTCCAAATGTGCTGCTATCCCATCTTTAATAACTGACTCTAGCAGTTTCCCCACTACCGATGTTAGACTAACTGGTCTGTAATTCCCCGTTTTCTCTCTCCCTCCCTTTTTGAAAAAGTGGGGTTATATTAGCTACCCTCCAATCCTCAGGAACTACTCCAGAATCTAAAGAGTTTTGAAAAATTATCACTAATGCATCCACTATTTCTGGGGCTACTTCCTTAAGTATTCTGGGATGCAGCCTATCTGGCCCTGGGAGTTTATCGGCCTTTAATCCATTCAATTTACCTAACACCACTTCCCAGTTAACCTGGATTTCACTCAGTTCCTCCATCTCATTTGACTCCTGCTATTTCCGGCAGATTATTTATGTATTCCTTAGTGAAGACAGAACCAAAGCAGTTATTCAATTGGTCTGCCATGTCCTTGTTCCCCATGATCAATTCACCTGTTTCTGACTGCAAGGGACCTACATTTGTTTTAACTAATCTTTTTCTCTTCACATATCTATAAAAATGTTTGCAGTCAGTTTTATAGGTTCCCTGTGAGTTTTCTTTCATAATCTATGTTCCCTTTCCTAATTAAGCCCTTTGTCCTCCTCTGCTGGACTCCCAATTTCTCCCAATCCTCTGGTAGGCTGCTTTTTCTGGCTAATTTGTATGCTTCATCTTTTGTTTTGATACTATTCCTGATTTCCCTTGTTATCCAAGGATGCACTACCTTCCCTGATTTTTTCTTTTGCCAAACTGGGATGAACAATTATTGTAGTTCATCCATGCAGTCTTTAAATGCCTTCCATTGCATATCCACTGTCAACCCTTTAAGAATCAATTGCCAGCCTATCTTGGCCAATTCACGTGTCATACCCTCAAAGTTACCTTTCTTTAAGTTCAGAACCCTTGTTTCTGAATTAATTATGTCACTCTCCATCCTAATGAAGAACTCAACCATATTATGGTCACTCTTGCCCAAGGGGACATGCACAACAAGACTGCTAACTAACCCTTCCTCATTACTCAATACCCAGTCTAGAATAGCCTGCTCTCTCGTTGGTTCCTCTACATGTTGGTTTAGCAAACCATCCCGCATACATTCCAAGAAATCCTCTTCCTCAGCACCCCTGCCAATTTGATTCACCCAATCTATATGTAGATTGAAGTCACACATTATAACTGTTTTACCTTTGTTGCACGCATTTCTAATTTTCTGTTTGATGCCATCCCCAACTCCGCTACTACTGTTAGGTGGCCTGTACACAACTCCCACTAGCGATTTCTGCCCCTTAGTGTTTCGCAGCTCTACCCATATCGATTCCACATCCTCCAAGCTAATGTCCTTCCTTTCTATTGCGTTAATCTCCTCTCTAACCAGCAACGCTACCCCACCTCCTTTTACTTTCTGTCTATCCCTCCTGAATATTGAATATCCCTGGATGTTCAGCTCCCAGACTTGGTCACCCTGGAGCCATGTCTCCGTGATCCCAACTATATCATAATCATTAATAGCTATCTGCACATTCAAGAGAAAAAGATTAGTTAAAACAAATGTAGGTCCCTTGCAGTTAGAAACAGGTGAACTGATCATGGGGAACAAGGACATGGCAGACCAATTGAATAACTAGTTTGGTTCTGTCTTCACTAAGGAAGACTTAATTAATCTGCTGGAAATAGCAGGGGCACGGGGGTCAAATGAGATGGAGGTACTGAGGGAAATCCAGGTATGCCGGGAAGTGGTGTTAGGTAAATTGAATGGATTAAAGGCCGATAAATCCCCAGGGCCAGATAGGCTGCATCCCAGAGTACTTAAGGAAGTAGCCCCAGAAATAGTGGATGCATTAGTGATAATTTTTCAAAACTCTTTAGATTCTGGAGTAGTTCCTGATGATTGGAGGGTAGCTAATGTAACCCCACTTTTAGTCTAACGTCGGTAGTGGGGAAACTGCTAGAGTCGGTTATTAAAGATGGGATAGCAGCACATTTGGAAAATGGTGAAATCATTGGACAAAGTCAGCATGGATTTATGAAAGGTAAATCATGGCTGACGAATCTTATAGAATTTTTCAAGGATGTAACTAGTAGAGTGGATAAGGGAGAACCAGTGGATGTGTTATATCTGGACTTTCAGAAGGCTTTCGACAAAGATCCACATAAGAGACTAATATAAAAACTTAAAGCACACGGTATTGGGGGTTCAGTATTGATGTGGATAGAGAACTGGCTGGCAGACAGGAAGCAAAGAGTAGGAGTAAACGGGCCCTTTTCAGCATGGCAGGCACCGACTAGTGGGGTACTGCAAGGCTCAGTGCTGGGACCTCAGCTATTTACAATATATATTAATGATCTGGACGAGGGAATTGAATGCAACATCTCCAAGTTAGCGGATGACACGAATCTGGGGGGCAGTGTTAGCTGTGAGGAGGGTGCTAGGAGGCTGCAAGATGACTTGGATAGGCTGGGTGAGTGGGCATATGCATGGCAGATGCAGTATAATGTGGATAAATGTGAGGTTATCCACTTTGGTGGCAAAAACAGGAAAGTAGACTATTACCTGAATGGTGGCCGATTAAGAAAAGGGGAGATGCAACGAGACCTGGGTGTCATGGTACACCAGTCATTGAAAGTGGGCATGCAGGTGCAGCAGGCAGTGAAGAAAGCGAATGGTATGTTAGCATTCATAACAAAAGGATTTGAGTATAGGAGCAGGGAGGTTCTACTGCAGTTTGTACAGGGTCTTGGTGAGACCACACCTGGAGTATTGCGTACAGTTTTGGTCTCGTAATCTGAGGAAGGACATTCTTGCCATAGAGGGAGTACAGAGAAGGTTCACCAGACTGATTCCTGGGATGTCAGGACTTTCATATGAGTAAAGACTGGATAGACTCGGCTTGTACTCGCTGGAATTTAGAAGACTGAGGGGGGATATTATAGAAACTTACAAAATTCTTAAGTGGTTGGCCAGGCTAAATGCAGGAAGATTGTTCCCGATGTTGGGGGAGTCCAGAAAAAGGGGTCACAGTTTATGGATAAAGGGGAAATCTTTTAGGACTGAGATGAGAAAAACATTTTTTACACAGAGAGTGGTGAATCTCTGGAATTCTCTGCCACAGAATGTAGTTGTGGCCCTTGTGGCTAAAGGGGTCAGGGGGTATGGAGAGAAAGCAGGTACAGGATACTGAGTTGGATGATCAGCCATGATCATATTGAATGGCGGTGCAGGCTCGAATGGCCGAATGGCCTACTCCTGCACCTATTTTCTATGTTTCTATGTTTCAAATCATCCACCTTATTACGAATGCTCCTTGCATTGAGACACAAAGCCTTCAAGCTTGTTTTTTACAACGCTCTTACCCCTTATACAATTATGTTGAAAAGTGGCTCTTTTTGATTTTTGCCCTGGATTTGTCTGCCCGCCACTTTTACTTTTCACCTTGCTACCTATTGCTTCTACCCTCATTTTACACCCTCTGTCTCTCTGCTCGCACATTTAAGAAACCCACCACCTCTTATTCTCTCTTAATTATTTTTTTCTTCTTTCCCCCCTACATGTTGGGTCTGAGTGCTTCCTTTCTCTGCCTCCTGCGAAACACACTGTCTACTAGCTTTCTCTATTTGAGTCCCTCCCCCCAACCTTACTAGTTTAAAGTCTCCGCAGTAGCCTTTGCAAATCTCCCTGCCAGGATATTGGTCCCCCTCGGGTTCAAGTGCAACCCGTCCTTTTTGTACAGGTCACACCTTCCACAAAAGAGGTACCAATGATCCAGAAACTTGAATCCCTGCCCTCTACACCAGTCCTTCAGCCACGCATTTATCCTCCACCTCGCTTCATTCCTACTCTCACTGTCGCGTGGCACAGGCAGTAATCCCGAGATTGTTACCTTTGCGGTCCTTCCCCTTAACTCTCCTCCTAACTCCCTAAATTCTCCTTTCAGGACCTCTTCTCTTTTTCTACCTATGTCATTGGTACCTATATGTACCACGACCTCGGGCTCCGCTCCCTCCCATTTCAGGATATCTTGGACACGTTCAGACACATCCCAGACCCTGGCACCAGGGAGGCAAACTACCATCCGGATCTCCTGACTGCGTCCACAGATTCGCCTATCTGACCCCCTAACTATAGAGTCCCCTATTACTACTGCCCTCTTCTTTTCCTTACCCTTCTGAGCAACAGGGCCGGTCTCTGTACCGGAGGCCCGGCCGTTGTTGCTACCCCCAGGTAGGCTGTCCCCCCCAATAGTACTCAGAAAGGAGTACTTACTGTCAAGGTGTACAGCCTCCGGGGTGCTCTCTAGTCCTTGCCTCTGCCCCTTGCCCCTCATCAAAGCGACTTTGAGTCCTGAAAAGCGCTATATAAATAAAATCTATTATTATTATTATAATAACCGTGACCCACTTGCCTGCCTCCTGTGGTCTTGGAGTGACCACCTCTCTGTAACTCCTCTCTATGATTTCCTCGCTCTCCCTGACCAGACGGAGGTCATCGAGCTGCTGCTCCAGGTTCCTAATACGGTCCCTTAGGAGCCCCATCTCAATACACCTGGCGCAAATGTGGACGTCTGGAAGGCTATCAGATTCCTTGACCTCCCACATCTGACATCCAGAACAGTAAACTGCACTGGCACTCATACTCCCCCCTTACCCTGGATACAATAGAAAGTACAATACAATACAATACAAAGTACAATACAATACAAAGTGCAATACAATACAATACAAAGTGCAATACAATACAATACAAACTGCTGGAAGAAATCAGCAGGGATTTGACTTCCATTCAGCTGCTCCCTCTTGTCCGCTTCCACCAGTCTGCGGCTTCCTCAAGCCCACTTGTTTTGAAATGCGAATGGAACGTTGGAACATTACAGATTTGGGTTCCTCCTCCATCTGCGACGGCTCCTGGGCCTCTGTAAAAATCAAGCCCCGTGCTCGGGTTTTAAGCCTATCGTTCGGACGTTGCTCTTCCCTCTGTGACTCCTCCAACGGCTCCTGGGCCTCTGCACCGATCCGGTGACACAGGAGTGTGGACACTACTTCTGCCGCTCCTGTATCACACAGAGTTGGGAGAGTGAGGGGAGAAACTCCTGCACTGAATGTAGAGAGGAGTTTACAGACCGCACCCTCAGGGTGAATAGGGCCTTGGTGAGACTGGGTGAGAAAGCTCGAACACTGAGCCGGAATCTCAAAGAGAAGGAAAGTGAACTTCACTGCGAGAAACATCAGGAAGAACTGAAGCTGTTTTGTGAAACTGACAAGAAACTGATCTGTGTGATTTGTGCAGCTGGGCGGGAACACAAGACTCACAGCTTCATGCTGATAGATGAAGCAATTGAATTCTACAAGGTAAAACAAAATCGATTTTGATCACATCATTGTGTCATATTTTCTTTATTGTCTGACATTTTCATTCTCTGATCTGAAACCCAACCCCAGGAACAGGTGAAATCTTCTATCGAATCTCTCACAGAAAATAAATCAGAGATCGAGCAAATGGAGCAGCAACAGAAAGAGCATTTCTGGAGTTCAGGTGAGGCTTTGTACCATCAATTTAATTAATTGTGTGGATTTGATCCCTGTGATGCGTGTAATAATGGGCACCTCTATGGAGCTCAATAGTCAAGGACCCGGGATCTTGGGAGCGGTTGCGCAGCCAAGGTCTTTACTCACTGGAGCGCAGGAGTCTGAAGAATGATCTATTGCAGGTGTATAACATCACGAAAAAATATGTTAGGGTGAATACTCAGTCGTTTACACTAAGTAGGGCGTCGAGCATGCAATGGCATAGGTTTAAGGTGAGAAGGAACAAATAAGGGCAACTTTGGTGTTGGGTATATGGAA
>JAXLNO010004678.1:0-45715 GCA_038087875.1 Malacoraja senta
AGTTCCTTCCTCCACAATGAGAGAAAGATGTTGGAGTCCCGAGGAGAAAAGGCGAGAGGCAGTTAGAAGCAAAATATCGACGGCAGATTTTAGACAAAAGGGGAGAACGGGGTGGGGTCCGGTAGAGAGAGAAAAACGGTGCAGTCCGGCGCAGAGGGGATGGGGAAACTAAAATTAATTTGTTAAAGGATAGAGGAACTAAGAGGGTAGCGATAGGGTTAATGGGCTGTGGATAAACCGTGCTGACAATAGAGTCACGTTGAAAAGACAAAGCACGCAGATTCTCCTGGACGAACCGCGTCAACTTTCTTTGTGTAGAAAGGACCTGGTTTAAAACGAAGATAGGCACAAATTGTTGGAGTAACTCAGTGGGTCAGGCAACATCTCTGGATAGAAGAAAGGTCTCGACCCGAAACGTCACTTTCTCTCCAGAGATGCTGCCTGTCCCGCTGAGTTATTCCAGCATTTTGTGTCCAGCTTTCTTTGTTTTCAGTCGCATCAGCCCAAAAAAAACCAGAATGCATAGACAATAAAACTCCGAAGAAGGAGCGAGAAACCTTACCGAACAGCAAGGGCAGGCCGAGCCCACGGCCGTTTGTTGTTATTTAAAGTGCAATTGCAACATCCATTTGCTGTCAGTTTCGTCTGCTCCCTCTGCAATAAGCGGGCGGAGTCTGTAAACTGGCCGCGGACAATGCTGGTCGATGTTCATCAGTGTCCAGCAACCATCCTAGAGAGCGCTCCGCTATAGGATCTTTGGTGTCCAGGGAGGTTTCTGCAACGAAGCAAGTCTACTTCCTGCTGCCGCCCCACGGCTGACTGCAATATCATCAGAAAAAAAATCCCTGAAACAGCATCCTACGCTATTGCAAGATTAATGCATGTTTGTGCATTGGGAATAAAAGAGGAGGTGTATTTTGTTGGGAAATGGGAATCTCCAAATGTTATGTGCTGACGATTAAGTCTTGCCATAACCATTCTTATTTTGATAACGGAATTGTGACCGGGGGGGGGGGGGTGTCCATGGGACCAATGTTTAGGATGATCATTTGTTTCGGTGACCACCCAGAGGGCACCAAAGGTCACCCCGGCGTCCAGCATAGATGAAAGCAAAGCTGCGGCTTCGAGGAGCCCTGGCCAACGTGACTACGAGTAGACACACAATGTTAGAGCTGCGGGTTAGGCTGCATCCCTGGAGAAAAGGAATGGGGTCGAGACTCTTCTTCAGACTGAGAATCAGGGGAGAGGGAAACTAGTATGAAGAGGGACAACGCGTAGAGCGGAGTGCAGTGGCCATCACAGAGGGGGAGCAGCCAGAGAGGGTGTTGCAGAACTCTCGTCGGAGAACTTCTTCAAAGCTGCCATACCATGCAACAAATGTAATGGGGAGGTGGTTGTGGGAGATTTCAACATGCTGGTAGACTGGGAAAATCAGGTTGGTGCTGGACTGCAAGAAAGGGAGTTTGTAGAGTGCCTCTGAGATGGATTCTTAGAGCAGCTTGTATTGGAGCCTACCAGGGAGAAGGTAATTCTGGATTTAGTGTTGTGTAATGAACTGGATTTGAAAGGGAACTCAAGGTAAAGGAACCATTGGAAGGTAGTGACCATAATTATGAACAGGTACTTTGGTTCTGTCTTCACAAAAGAAGACACAATCTCCCAGATGTACTCGGGGACAGAGGACTTAGGGTGACGGTGGAATTGAAGGAAATTGACATGAGTCATGAAATGGTGTTGGGTACACCGATGGGACAGAAGGCTGATAAATCCCCAGGGCCTGATATTCTGCATCCCAAGGCACTCAATGGACGCATTGGTGATCATTTTCCAATGTTCTATAGATTTGGGATCAGTTCCAGTGGATTGGAGGGTAGCTAATGTTTCCCAACTTTTTAAGAAAGGAGGGAGAGAGAAAGCAGGGAATTATAGACCAGTTAGCCTGACCAGTGGTGGAGAAGATGCTGGAGTCGATTATTAAAGATGTAACACTGGCACATTTGGATAGCAGTAACAGGATCGGTCCAAGTCAGCATGGATTTACTAAGGGGAAATCATGCTTGACAAATCTTCTGGATTTTTTTGAGGATGTAACGGGTAAAATGGACAAGGGAGAGCCAGTGGATGTAGTGTACCTGGAGTTTCAGAAAGCCTTTGATATGGTTCCACACAGGAGATCAGTGGGCAAAATTAGAGCACATGGTATTAGTGGTAGGGTATTGACATGGATAGAAAATTGGTTGGCAGACAGGAAACAGAGTCGGGATTAACAGGTCCCTTTCAGGATGGCAGGTAGTGAATAGTGGGGTGCCGCAAGGCTCGGTGCTGGGACTGCAGGTATTTACAATATACATTAATGATTTAGATGAAGGAATTAAAAGTCACATTAGCAAATTTGTAGATGACACCAAGCTAGGTGGCAGTGTGAGCTGTGAAGAGGATGCTATGAGAATGCAGGGTGACTTGGACAAGTTGGGTAAGTGGGCAGATACAGTATAATATGGATAAATATGAGGTTATCCACTTTGGTGGCAAGAACAGGAAGGCAGATTATTATCTGAATGGTGTCAGGTTAGGAAAATGGGAAGTACAAGGAGACCTGGGTGTCCTTGGACATCAGTTACTGAAAGCAAGCATGCAGGTACAGCAGACAGTTCAGAAAGCTAATAGCATGTTGGCCTTCATAACGACAGGAGTTGAGTATAGGAGCAAAGAGGTGTAGTTGTACAAGGCCCTGGTAAGACCACACCTGGAGTATTGTGTGCAGTCATACAAGTCATGACAGTGCACAAAATGCTGGTGAAAACAGACTGTCGTGATTATGAAGGGATGTTGGTTGTGAGATAGGAACTTGTCTTTCACTGTTAATTATTCTTCCTGTGTGGAGCCAGTTAGACCAAACTGTATCTTTGACTCCAGCAATCAACAGGGGGCTAAAGTCAGAGCATGCTGGAACAATCACATGTCTTGAGAGAGGATGAGAAAGCAGAATAACACAGAAATAGTGTGAATGGGTGATCAATGGTCAGCCTGAATGGGCTGAAGGGCCTGTTTACATGCTGTATTTCCAAACAAGAAATCATCCATCTAACACGCTCTATACTATTTGTCTTGAGCCTTCTTGGAATGAGATGATTTATTGGGATTCCACACCATCTCGAGAATGTGATGGGACCTGAGACAGACTTTGTAAACCTACTTGTGACATGAACTGTTTTCCAAGTTACCAGACCCAACTTTATTCAAAGGCCTCAGCTCCTTCCTTAATTCTCCTCATTCTCTAATTGTGCTTCTGGAGATGTTCACTCCTCAGAGTCCCAAAATTGTGCTCCAATTTTATAAAACATAGGTCAGACATTATTTGGAGAACTGTGCGCAGTTCTGGTCACCACAGCATGATAGCGCTGGAGAGAGTCAGAGGAAATTTGCCAGGACATTGTCTGAGAAGGAATTGTTTTCCATTCTGAGGAGAGAGGCAAAGCCTGTTTTCCCTGAAGTGGAGCCGGGTGAGAGGGGATGTGATTGGTGTATATAAAACTACAAAGGGTGGAAATAGGGTTGACAGAAGGAAACATTCCCCTTATTGTAAATAAATAAAACTTAAAGTCATAGATTTGGGGGATAGGCTAGATATTTACAGGGGATCTGATGGGTATGTTTTTACCCAGAGAGTGGTAAGTGCCTCGAAAAATCTATGGGAGAGATTGGTAGAAGTAGAACGTTTGACAGCATTTAAAAACAATCTAGATAGGCACTTAAAGTGGCAACATACAGAAGACTATGGGCCAAATGATGGAAGATGAGATTAATGCAGATGGGTGCCCATTCCTTGTTGTGGACATGGTGGGCCAAGAGGACCATTTCCATGCTGTTTGACTGTGGCCTACTGCTGCTTCCATCGACAAGTTAAAGTGGATTACTTTATTGATGTGGTCTTTGTAAATAGAGTGCATTTCTCCTTTTTTCCCTTCCTCCAGCATGGCTTCATTTTCAGTGACAGGATCACTTGGAACCCACACTGTGCAGGCTGCTTCCTTCGTCAGTGTTTCGTGGATTGGATGTGGTTCCGGCATGACTGCTCCAGCTAAAATCCCCACAGCCTTTGGAAGTACAGATTGTGAGTAATGCTTTAAAAAGCTAGGGACACACATACTGGATTGCGAAGAAATAAGGAGGATGAGACAATGTCTTCAAAAGCTCTTGGGAGAAGTTGTATGGAGGCTGAGGGTAGGAAGGCGGTGGCAAATTTCTGAAGTTGGAATGGACTCTCTAAAATGTTATACTGATTGGAAATGTTATTCAGGTACAACATGAGGTACAGGAAATTATGAAATCCTTAATGATAGAGTAGCAAGATTGAAGTCTGGATTTCTTCAGCAAAAATCTCTTAGGGATTTGGGAAATTCCAGTTAGTGGAACAGGAAATTCCCAACATTTGTTTGGAATGAACGCAGAATTATTCATGTTTTGCTGAGCATGACAATCTAATGTTATCCTTCGACACCTCGATAAGCAGTAAAATAAACATTAATTACGATAAACCCTGTTTAGCCCTTGTCTTCATTCTCATGCTCTCCAATTGCATGGTGAGAAATATATGATTTGAGTTTGTACGGCCATGGCATTAATGCTACAACCGAGGCAATAATGCTACACCTATTTTTTGTACTGTTGAACCAGGGGAGTCTAAATAACATCGCCCATATTCCCTAGTCCCGACTCCTATATAACCTTTGTTAGTCAACTTAATAATTAATATTAATTCAGAACATAGCTTTATTTTATTTAAAAGCTAGCAGGTGTGATTTATTGTATGTTCAAATCGCTTTTAACAAAAATAATGTGAAATTAAATCTAAAGTATGCCCTTTATTCTTTGTAAATTGATCCAGATCCAGGCCACTGATATTTTCTTGAAAGGAAAGATATCTTTCAAGAGAATTCTTCCTTTTCAAGAGAATGCTTTCAATACAAATTAGTGCCCAGGGGGGTATGGGAGAAACACATGAAACATTTAACGAGCATATATCCAAAGTAAAATGTATAAACAATGTAAGAAAGAGTAAAAAATAACATGTGGTAATGTGATATGTGGTCATAAGACCATGAGATAGAGGAGCAGAATTAGGCCATTCAGAGGAATAGCCATACAAAAGTCATGACAGATCTTCTTTCACATTGGTCTTACACATTGTAGCTTAGTTATGAGGATAGAACCTGCTTATGAGGATAAAGAAAACACTGCAGACTGAATAATGGACTTCAAGGCTGTACAGCTGTAAGATGATTTAAATTTAGATGTTAGAGGAATCCTACCAGTTCTGTGTGGCGGAGTGAACAAGAGTATCATATTGTTTACATTGTGTTCTACTCTTTCAAGTGCAAAGTGCTCCCAAAGCAAATTTTAAACAGATGAGCAAACAAGCAAGCAAAACTGGTTTATCAGTTACTCTGCTGTGAGGGGGTGTAAAACATCCTTGATACAGAGAGGTTTGTATAAAGTGTTTCTTACAGAGTTATGACAGATCATCTTGAAACTTAGATAACACCCAAGCTTAACACATAACCATGCTTCATGTTTTTTTTTCCAAAATATGTTTTAATTTTTGAGAAAAAACAATTTACCTTTGCTCAGAGATCTTAAAAATAAACAGCATGACGCCACTGAATTTTTAGCATCTGTGCCTTGTGGAAAAATTTAATTGATGCATAAACAGATCTAATTTACCCTAAGTCAAGTAAACATTTGTGCATTTCAACATCTGTTTCTATCTGCATTGGAAAATCTGTCCTTCCTTTGAACATTCATATTTCAATATTCTTCTTCTGCCCCCTTCTCTTCTCCCACTGGTCACTTCTCCCTCCTTCTCTGTGGTCCTGACCACATCAGCCATTCCTTTATTGGTCATCTCCTCTTCATTCTTTTTTTCCCCTTTCTCTTCTTCCTCTATTCATGACTCCAATATATTTCTCCCCTTCTGTCTCGCCATGGAAAACATCATCCCCAAACCCCTCCACCCTTTCCCTCCTCAGCTGATTTATCATTCTAAACTTGAACTCATTTTTGATTTGAATATGAAAATAGAGTTGTAGAGCCATGCAGCACATATACTGTAAGGAAGGGGTTAGTGGGATATGGGCCAAACATGGATCAGCTTGTGCAACCTCTGCAGCTGCACCTTGGAAAGCATTTTATCAGGATGCATCACAGTATGGTTTGGGAACAGCTCCATCCAAGGTTGCAAGAAATTGCAGGAAATTGTGGACGTAGCGCAGACCATCACGCAAACCAATCTGCCTTTGTTTGATTCCATTTACACTTCATGCTGCCTCGGCAAGGCCACCAGCATAATCAACGACGAGTCTCACCCTGGTCATTCACTCTTCTCCCCTCTCCTATCAGGCAAGTGGTACAGAATTATGAAAATGAACACCTCCAGATAGAGGGACAGTGTGTTCCCAGCTGTTATCAGGCAACTGAACCATCCTATCATCAACTAGAAAGCGGTCCTGAGCTATTATCTACCTCAATGGAGTCCCCTGGACTATCATTAATCGGACATTACTGTACATTATCTTACATCAAACGTTATTCCTGTCATCATGTATCTGTACACTGTGGATGGCACAATTGTAATCATGTATAGTCTTTCCGCTGACTGGTTACCATGCATCAAAAGCTTTTCACTGTAGCTCGGTACACATGACAATAAACTAAACTAAGTTAGACTTAGATGGGGCATCTTGGTTGGCATGAATGAGTTTGGCTAAAGGGTGTGTTTCCATGCTCTCGGTCTCAAAGAAAGAAAAATGAAAAACTTTGGGCAAACCAAGTAGTCTGACAGGAAATGTAGTCTTGCATGCTGCAGCTTGTCTGAGGATAGAAGGTGCAAACACATCACAGATCACACGTCGCCAACAAAGCTCGGAAACTGCACCAAATATGCAACTTCATATTCGTACCCAGCAAGATTATTGTAATTCACGTTAGAGGAATCTATCCTACTTTTACGTGGTGCGGAAAACAAGGATATTACATGTCTGTTCCCAGGATGCTGTATTTATTAAATGCAAAGTAATTCACATGCAAATAACTAATGCACTTGAGTTGACATCATTATTGCAACCACAGATTTTGATTCACATTCACATTTGTTGTCACATGCACCAATTAAAGTACAGTGATATTTGAGTTACCATGAAGCCATACAATAACCTGTAGATCCTGATTCTCCAAATCCTGAACTGTCAGATCAGCGAGACAATTAAAGACAATAAAGCGATAATAAATGTTCCCACCTGGATAGCAGCTGGCGTGGGTGGTTTACTAAACAAATATACAATTACTAAATGGAAAGTGAAACCTCAAACCTTGTTTTTCTTGAAAAATTAGGGTAGTTCTTGACTGTTGAATGTATTTGCTCAGTGTTGGCTAAACCATACATTTCAGACCGATTCTGTGTGGGTCACAAGTCGAAAAAAAGCCAAGCAGAACAAAAGCAGCAAAATTTGTCATTTGTAAGTCGGACCAATCTCCCAGATGGATTTCCATCTTTGGTCCAAAGTGCAATTGTCCATATTTGATAACAGAAGCTCCTGACATTTCACATAACGCTAGTACTTAGAGGGGTCTGGTTGAAAAATAAATGAATATACATGTACCACAACCAGTTTGAAGGTCATATCCTATATTGTGCTCATGGGGCGAACAGATAGGATGTCTCGACCCGAAACATCACCCATTCCTTCTCACAGAGATGCTGCCTATCCCGCTGAGTTACCCCAGCATTTTGTGTCTATCATGGAATAGCTGATGTTGCTTTGAGTCGGAACCCTTCTTCAGACCCTAAAATAAAAAAATTCCCAGCTAAGCCTGCATTACTTTTTCATTCCGTGGAGAAGGCCAAGGAATGATGATCAACTAATATCATTGCTTATTCAAGAAGTACCAAACATATCAGAACCATGAGCAAGGTTATAGAGAATAGGAACATCTATGAGTATGTTGAAACCAGTTACTATAAATGTCAATATGGTCATCCGTTATATCCTGTTGATCACATGCTTAGAACTATTTCACATATATCCTGTTAATCGGACATGTCCATGGTAAATGACACACTAATCTGTTCTGTATTTATGCCTACAATATTCTGTTGTGCTGCAGCAAGCAAGAATTTCATCGTCCTATCTGGGACACATGATAATAAACTCTCTTGACTGGACTTGACTTGGATATATTTCACATATATCCTGTTGGGTGGTCACGGTGACGCAGCGGTAGAGTTGCTGCCTTACAGCTAATGCAGCGCCGGAGACCCGGCGTGCTGTCTGTACGGAGTTTGTACGTTCTCTTCGTGGGTTTTCTCCGAGATCTTCGGTTTCATCCCACACTCCAAAGACGTACAGGTTTGTAGGTTAATTGGCTTGGTAAATGTAAAAATTGTCCCTAGTGGGTGTAGGATAGTGTTAATATGCGGGGATCGCTGGTCGGCGCAAACCCAGTGGGCCGAAGGGTTTGTTTCTGCACTGTATCTCTAAACTCTAAACTAAACTAGCAGCAGGGTGATGTAATAGTGTGAAGCGTAAGCATTTCTTCAAGTTTAATGATGTAATTGTTAATTTAAGGAATGTTTATGTGGTTAATTATTGCTCCACGATGTGTAAGTAGTAAGTATAGACTGCTGCAATAGGTGAAGATTTACCTAATTTTCCCAACGTCGGTGACTTATGTCCTATTCCAAATACAATGATGAGACAGACTTAATACATTGCACATAGTTGAGTGTTACTCCATCCTACCATTTTGTTTGAGGTCTTTAAAAAAACCATGGCTTGTTTAGCAGGAGTGGGGTAAACAGAGTGGCAAGGGAGATATTTATTAGCAAAAAATCAAAGTTACACAGTGTCACTATTCACCCTGATTCTGTATAGCTGTTAAACTTAAGACTAATACAAAGTCCCGTGTTGAATTTTATCTCATTGTCACCTTCCACTTTCTCCATCCAATTACCACCAGACACATATGATCCTTAAGGTGGGGAAATAATTCAGGATATTATATTGGTGCCGTCACGAGCAATGAATTCCATTGACAGTTCCAGCTAGGAGCATCACTGTTGTTTCTATCTTTGATCTTATCTTATTCTGCCAGCCATATTCCATTTTCCAACAATGTTAATAGACAACATCAGAAACAAAGATCGTACCTGCCTTCTTGCGTGTGCCAATATTTTATTGTGCAACGTCTGCGGCGAATAATGCTGGGAACATTTTTAATTACAATGTGACAAATGCATGCAAATGTAATGCACGAAAGTAATGAAGAAGAATTGAAAAAATCCCTTCACATGATTCTTATTTAAAATGCATTTAGTTTTCTTTTCACTCGTGTACAAGCAACAGCTTGTCTCAAAGATTCCCATTACTGGAATTCCTGATAATTATAAAGATATTTCACAAGTGCAGGCAGTTTCAAATAAGGGTGTTGGTTGTTGAAAGCTGGGTTAGTCCATTCATCATCTGCCCAAAACTATCAACATGTCATGCTGCAATATGCTGCAACTTGCAACTGCTCTCTATCATTGGGTTTGTACAGGAGATTCATTAACACATTGTAAATTTTCCACACTTTGTATGATCAACAGTTAAGGCCCTGAGCGAAGGAAATAGGCAATGTTTCGGGCCGAAACCCTTCTTAATGTTTCCGGCCAAAACTTTGCCTATTTCCTTCGCTCCATAGATGCTGCCTCACCTGCTGAGTTTCTCCAGCACTTTTGTATACCTTTGATTTTCCAGCATCTGCAGTTCCTTCTTAAACAGTTAAGGCCCTACAATTAATTGGTGCCAGTCTCTTTGTTCTGCCTGTTGTACTTGTGTTTGACACAATTGTATTTGTGTGTATTATAATTGGGATTGATTGGATAGCATGCAAACAAATGTTTTTCACTGTACCACGGTACACCTGACAATAATAACCCTAAAACTAATCGTAAAGGCAGTGGAGAACGTGGAAGGGTTTTCATGCTGATCAATGCTAAAAATAACACAAATTAAAGGCGTGTGAAATGGATTTAAAATTGATGAACAGGTAGAAAACAGAGAGTTTGAATAAACCAACCTTTCAGGTTGGAAAGATCACAAAGGAGAAGTCGTGACCTGCGGTTGATCGGCCGTGGAAGGAGAATTGCAGACTTGCAACGTACTCGTATATTGTTTTTTTGCATAGTCATTGGTGGGTGCGGGAACGTGCTGCTTGGTGGAGGCAGGCAAATATAATAATGGCATTTCGGAGGCTTTTAGATGGCCATAGGGCTATGCTGAGCATGGAGGAATACAGATCACACGCAGACAAAGATTTGTGTAACCTGTCATAAGTTCATAAATTATAGGCTAGAATTAGGCCATTTGGCCCATCGTCTACTCTGCTAATCAATCATGGCTGATCTATCGTTCCCTCACAAACCCATTCTCCTGCCTTTTCCCCATAACCCCTAACACCCGTACTAATCAAGAATCTGTCAATCTGCGCCTTAAAAATGCCTAGTGACTTGGACTCCACAGCCTTCCGTGGCATCATATTCAGCAGGTTTTACAGGCTTGGTGGTCTACGCCTGCTCTTATTTTCATACGTTCTTGTTAATGTCTGGTCTGGTTCTGATGCCACCAATGTTAAAATAAAGAGAAATTCTCAATCCAAGCGTAAGAATTGAAAGGATAATTCACCCATAAAAACAATTCTGCTTTTAGAAATCGTAGATGATCTGAATCTTAGTTCAATCTATTCACTGTTCAAGCATGTACCTTAAGATTCCCCCCATCACAAAAATCTATTACTCACAGTCTTGTACTCTTCAGTTTACCTCCCAACTCCAACTTCCTTTAGGTGTGTAGAATTTCATATTTCTTGCAGACTGCATAATCATTCTGGGCTGAAAACTATTAAAAAAAATACAGAAGAAATGCTAAAATTTCAAAATAAAGACAAACATTTCAAATTCACAAAAATTATCTGCAGGTCAGGCAGCATTTGTTGAAAGAGAAACAGATAATGTTTCGGGTTAGAACCCTTTCTCAGAACAGGCTAAGAAAGAAAATCAAGAAAGTGGGGATGGATGGATGGATGGAACAAAGGGAATATCTCTGATAGCGAGAGACCAAACAATTCTGGCTAAATTCAGGAATTCTGTTAAGAGGGTTCACCTACTTGCACAGATTTGAAGAAAAAAAAAAGGATTCAGTGCAAATGGTAAGATTATTAAAGTGGACAAATTGTCAAAATCTATTGACTAAATTATTGGATGTTCAAAACTTCTGAAAGGAATTTACCTTAATTAAGACAGGAAAATCAATATCAGCCTTTGATCCTCTATTCAATACTTAGCTACATGGATTGTAAGGCCTTTTATTCAACTTTATGAATAACAGAATAGTAAATGTATTTTAACGTAATTGAAGTCAAATAATGGCTGTGCTTTACTTGCAGCCAAAATGGTGGCTCTACGCACTTCATACCTTGCTGCTATGATGGGTCATCATCCCATAAACTGCTTAAGCTGTTCACGGGCCTGACCTCCTAAATACATTTTATTTTTTTAAACTTTAGTAATCTCTAGGTAATATAAAAAATGTGAAAATCAAGTCTTTAACTTTTTAGAGGTGTCAGTTGCCCATACCAGCACGTACTGTCACCAAAATAGCACTGAATAACTTGGCCATTTCTTTCTGGTAAATGTACCAGTCCTTTGCCCTACCTTCTAATCTCCCCCCTTAAGAAGTGCGAGTCATGTTTACGTGACATTAGGCACTTGAGAACCATTCCCCAAAGCCTCTAAATAATGCAGCAAATGCCGTACACACACACCTGAACCAAGCAACATGAATATTTCATTCAAGATTTGCAGGTAGGTACCCAGAGGATGCTTGTTTTTTAAAATATAATAAGATTTGTGGCCTCACCTCTGGGCTAGTTTGCGCTCTTGGGGAATTTCAGTTATATACTTTCCAGAAGAATGCCCTTTGGTGTTTTTTCTGGCAAACATGCTGATGTAACAATCTGAAATTTACTTATAATAAATGTACAAATATTTGCCAAAGCCTACGTTTGACATAAAGGGTGATGTCCAGCATACATACTATTGGTATTGTATGCTATGTGAGAGAATAAATATTTGGATGAATGAAAAAAAGAAGAATACTGCAAAGTGCCCAAATACATTTGCACAATGAACCAGAATATGCATTTGATGCAATGTGACATTTTCTTTGTTAGATTTCTCCTTGTTGATAATCTTATCACTGAAAGCAGCATTGCAATAGTACATTCTGGATTTGAGAGACCATAAATGACATTAATGTGAGTCCTGTTAATTTGAAAACAAACTATGAATTATGCAGCATTATTCCTATGCCAATAAACACAATATCACCCTGTTTGGTTAGAGATTTCTCATCAAATATCTTTACTTCTGCATATATTTCCATTGCTATTTTAATTTAATCCAGAATGACAATTAAGACAGTGTTATTTCTGTAAGTCGGCTTGGCACCTGATACAGGCAGAAGCCTTCTCTGTTTCAGCTTCTCCAAACTAAACTGCTGAGACATGTTCAAATGGAGAAGTTTTGAGATTATTAGAAACCCCCCCAAATGTGCTCTGCACTTCTTTGGTAGAAAATTGGTTTGGAATGTCCCAAGATGCAGAAATATGTGACAAAAGTATGAACCTTTCCGACACATTGTTGGAACATTGAACAATCAACCAGTAATGATGTCTGGTTGCTTTCTGCTGCCTCATACAGGCTTAGGTTAGACTACTTGCCCATTTGTGGTTTGCTTGGAGGATCACCTTTCCTGAGTGGAATAAACCTGTCTTTCACTTGGACATTTGGAATGCCAATATCCAAACTGAAGGTTTTCAGGGACTGCCTTGTAACATTTAGAAATGTTGCAGCTGCAAATTAAATATATTCTATTGATCGAATACAGGAACAAGAAGAGATGACTGGAAGTTTACATGTGGTTTATTCATCAGATTATAAGAAAGACAAGCAGAGTAGACCATTTGGCCCCTTACGCCTACCCACCAACCATTAAGATATTGGCTGATCCTTTCACTCCATCCCATTTTTCAACTAACCCTACGTAAATACAATGAACTGCACATGCTGGTTTACAAAAAAAAACAAGGTGCTGGGTTAACTCAGTGGGTCAGACAGCATCTCTGGAAAACATGGATGGATAACGTTTTGGGTCGGGACTCTTCTTCAGACTGATTATAGTAGTGGGGGAAACAATATTTTTTAAAAAGTTTTACTTTTGAACAAAATCAGTAACTGGACTTCTACAGCCCTCTTGATCACAAAATTTCAAAGATTCACTTCCTCCGAGGGAAGAAGAATCTCATCTACTGTAGATGTTAAAAGAATTGCAGTTCTAAATGCGGAACAAATCTCCTTAATAGGTTGCTTACTAATTCCACAGTCAGGTAAACGATTCCGTGATTTTTTTTCCATTCTATTTGATGATACTATAACTTACAGTTGAATAATTTATTAAATTGTTCACGTGATTGGTGGAATCTGCATTACAATCAAGGAAAAAGCAAAGCAAAAAGTTTCATATCTGATCTGCAGGTGGACAAAAATGCTGGAGAAACTCAGCGGGTGAGATCTCACCCGCTGAGTTACTCCAGCATTTTTGTCGCCTCACCCGCTGAGTTTCTCCAGCATTTTTGTCACCTCACCCGTTGAGTTTCTACAGCATTTTTGTCTACCTTCGATTTTCCAGCATCTGCAGTTCCTTCTTAAACATCTGATCTGCATGTATTTTGGGACTTTACTGAGCCCAGGAAGAGGCCCTTCAGTCCACAATGTCTGTTCTGATTATGGTGCCAAGTTAAATTAATCTCCTCTACCTGCACAGAATCCATTTCCTGCATATCCATGTGCTGATCCAAAAATATATTAAATGTTACTATTGTATCTGCCTCCACCACTAACCCAGCAGTGTGTTCCAGGCACTCACCACCCTGTATTAAAATCTACCCCTCCCCCCCACATCTCCTTTAATCTTTGTCCTTTTCACCTCATAGTTATACCCTGTAGTATATGACATTTCCACCCTGGGCAAAATGCTCTGACTCTCTACCTCTCATTATTTTAATAAACTTTATCAGGTCTCCCCTCGTATGTTGTATATTAGATGCCAAATAGGGACCAAAAGTTATCTTTTCCACAATAAATCTGTAGGTTACTTTGAAGTCATTCTATTTTATTTTGTAAACTTATATAAGAAGGAAAGTAATTATTACCCATCCATTATGCTCCTTGAGAACATGGCAGTGACCCAAGTTGTTGAACTTCTAGGAACAAACTGCAGATGCTGGTTTAAATCAAAGGTAGACACAAAATGCTGGAGTAACTCAGTGGGTCAGGCAGCATCTCAAGACCCTTCTTCAGCGACCCGAAACGTCACCCATTCCTTCTCTCCAGAGATGCTGCCTGTTGATTTCAAATAGATGTAGAAGTTCAGCAAGAGTTACTCCAGCATTTTGTCTCTACCTTGTTGAACTTCTTCATCTATTATGCACACAGTGGCCAAGTCCAGAACTTTGATAAAAAACGGTAAAGGAAAGTTTATATATTTGATTTCAATATGATTTTGAAAAACACTGCAGTACAGTTATCGCAAGGTAACTTTATTGCTCTGGATTTAAACGTTCTGGCACTTAAGTTCCTTCTGTTGAAAGTTCTAAGTGATAAGTAGCAGTAATAAAATCTACCCATATGGGCTCCAGAGCCATCCGTGGAAGTGGCCCTTAGTTGCATTGCATATTTTCTGGTTCATAAGTAGGCATTTGTACATCAATTACAATACTAACACTAATACTAACACCATTGACAAGCTCAATGCATTTTACGCACGCTTTGATAGGGAGAACACTGCTGTGCCTTCTCGAGCCCCCATTCGCTGTGATGGTATTTCAGTCACAGTCACAGAGACCGACGTCAGAAAATCCTTCAGAGGGATGAACCCTCGAAAAGCGCCTGGACCTGATGGTATATCCGGTCGTGTTCTGTACGGACCAACTGGCTGGAGTTTTTACGGACATTTTCAACCTCTCACTTCTGAGGTCTGAGGTTCCCACCTGCTTTAAAAGGGCATCAATTATACCGGTGCCCAAGAAGAGCAAGGTGACGTGCCTCAATGACTATCGACCAGTGGCACTAACGTCGGTGGTGATGAAGTGCTTTGAGAGGTTGATCACGGTGCAAATCACCTCCTACCTCGACAAAAACCTGGACCCACTGCAGTTCGCCTACCGCCACAACAGATCAACGGTGGATGCGATCTCGCTGGCTCTCCACTCCGTTCTGGACCACTTGGACAACAAAAACATATGTCAGGCTGCTATTCATTGATTACAGCTTGGCATTTAATACAATCATCCCCTCCAAGCTGGTTACCAAACTCGCAGAACTGGGTCTCTGCGCATCCCTCTGCAATTGGATCCTCAACTTCCTCATTCACAGACCACAGACTGTTCGTATTTGTGGAAATGTGTCAGCCTCGATAACAATCAGCATGGGAGCACCTCAAGGCTGCATGCTCAGCCCCCTGCTGTACTCACACTATACTCATGACTGTGTAGCCGGTCATAGTGCAAACTCCATCATCAAGTTCGCTGACGACACCACTGTTGTGGGACGTATCACTGATGGGGACGAGAAGAGAGATCGACCGACTGACCAAACGGTGCCAGCACAATAACCTGGCCCTCAACACCAGCAAAACCAAGGAACTGATTGTGGACTTTGGAAGGGGTAGGATGGGGACCCACAGTCCCATTTATATCAACGGGTCGATGGTTGAAAGGGTCAAGAGCTTCAAATTCCTGGGCGTGCACATCTCTGAAGATCTCTCCTGGTCCGAGAACACTGATGCAATTATAAAGAAAGCACATCAGCGCCTCTACTTCCTGAGAAGATTACGGAGAGTCGGTTTGTCAAGGAGGACTCTCTCTAATTCCACAGGTGCACAGTAGAGAGCATGCTGACCGGTTGCATCGTGGCTTGGTTCGGCAACTTGAGCGCCCATGAGCGGAAAAGACTACAAAAAGTAGTAAACACTGCCCAGTCCATCATCGGCTCTGACCTCCCTTCTATCGAGGGGATCTCTCGCAGTAGCTGCCTGAAAAAGGCTGGCAGTATCATCAAGGACCCACACCATCCTGGCCACACACTCATCTCCCTACTACCTTCAGGTAGAAGGTACAGGGGCCTGAAGACTGCAACGTCCAAGTTCAGGAATAGCTGCTTCCCCACAGCCATTAGGCTATTAAACTCAACTCAAACAAAACTCTGAACATTAATAGCCCATTATCTGTTTATTTGCACTTTATCTGTTTATTTATGCATGTGTGTATATATTTATATAATGGTATATGGACACACTGATCTGTTCTGTATTCATGCCTACCATATTCTGTTGTACTGAAGCAAAGCAAGAATTTCATTGTCCTATCTGGGACACATGACAATAAACTCTCTTGAATCTTGAATCATGTTATACAAGGTCCAACAAAGAACTAGACTGTTTACCAACAATTTCCTGTAATTCTTCCAATCTGTTGAACACACTCAGATCTTATTATCCCCTTATTTGCTATCTACAGATCCGCACACACATAAAGATGTGTCCTAGCCCCATCGTGAAGCTGTTAGACGTAACAAGTAAACATTATGCTCGAGAGAGAGCAGTCTATGCTTACACAAATGCATCATGTCACTGCTTTCTATCAAGCATTATTGGAAATAATTTACTAACGAATGTCATTTATTTTTAAGGACACAAAATGAAGGAATAATTCAGCTTGTCAGGCAGCATCTCCGGAGAACATGGATAGGTGGCGTTCCAGGCTGGGCCCTTTTTACTGACGTATTATCCCAGCCTCAGCTGACAGGTGAAACGGGTATTTTAAATAATTTACATGACCAATATCAAGCCCAGGGGCGAAGGAGGTTCTGGTGGACTATGCTTGATCATAAAGAACTCATTTTGACTTTGCATTCCCAATGTGTGTTTGGTACTGTGTATTTTAGTATTGAGATACAATGAGGAAACAGGCCCTTTGGCCCACTGGGTCCGCACCAACCAGTGATCACCCGATCATACTAGTTATTTCCTACTCACATTGGGATAATTCTACAGAAGCCAATTAATCTACAAACCTGCACGTCTTTGGAATGTGAGAGGAAACTGGAGCACCCAGAGAAAACCCACGTGGTCACCGGGAGAATGCACAAACTCCACACATGCAGCACCCGTAGTCAGGATCAAATGCGGGACTCTGGCGCTGTAAGGCAGCATCTCTACAGCCGCGTCCATGTGCCATCCTTGCACCATGTGTGTGCAAGAAATGAATATATTTTTCTGAATGAAGTATTTTCTAAAATAAAATAATAGCAACTGGTCAGCAGAGGAATAGAGACAGGAATTAAGCCAGAAAAGTGAACTCATCATTCACTGGAAATTACTCTGCATGAAATCATCGACAAACTATTTACTGCAATGATCATGAATATCACAGTGGGTTTAGTTCACAACAAGGAGGGTTAGGCAGGCAACAGTGGGATTCTCCTATTAAATGTTACATTCTCACAGCCTCAAATAATCATATTTTCTCATTCGGGAATAAGGAATACTGGTTAAGTTGTCATTTACTACAAACCCTTCTTCAGGGCATCTATACAGTGGAGGGTAATCATATTACTGGCCTGTCGAGACCAGGGGGAAATTCCACTCCAATGCTACCTATTGTTCTGGTTCCCGTCCTGCATCGGCAATGTGTGGCATTATTCCAAAATAGCTACATGTCCTTTCTTATTAGCGAGCTGTTCAACTTGCTTTAATATTTAATCACTGTGTCAGACGTGCTTTATTTACAATGTGAGGGATTTCCTGCATCCTGTGTTCCAAGAAATCTGTGATTGCAATCAGGCTTTTGCTCAGGGTATTGAAGGACAAAGGTATTGAGGGCAAAGATGTGATGATGGGAAGGGGAAGGGGAAGGGAAGAGAGTAGAGGGGAGGCCAGGCCAGGCCAAGGTGGACACACCTCTTCCCTTTCATCCTTTGACACTCCATACCTTCCACATCTGAAAGATAACTACTGAACAACATTGATTATCTTGCGTTTAAAATTCTCCAGACCTCTTGGAGAGAGCCAGAGTGGATCACAAAATTCATGCTTTTTTCCCCTGCATGTACTTGCATCCTGATACTTAGCATCAGCTGTCCAGCAAGCATTCCTTCATTGTAGCTGCAGTTTTGTGCAATCAACAAAATACACTGCAGTTACTTGCATAGGCTACTCTGACAGCACATCCCAAACCTGTGACATCCAGCAGCAAGGCCGAGGGCAGCAGGTATATTGGAACTCTACCTTCACGATCCACTCCAGCACACAAACCATCTTGACTTGAAAACGGATCGCTGTTCCTTCATTGACATTGGGTGCAAATCCTGGAACTCCCTCCCAACAGCCTGGAAATCAGCCAGTTCAGATCATTGCTTTGTGGGGACACCTTCACCAACAGGGCTGCAGCAGTTCAAGGAGTCAACTCACCATCAACTTCTCAAGGTAAGTTAGAAATGGACAATTACTGCCAATAACAAAAAAAAAAAACAATTATCCTGCATTTTAAATTGGCTCAGTTTCTGACTCACACAGCTAAAATTCATATTTAATAATCAAAGAATTACAAATAACAATAACTTCCCTGGAGAAGGGTGTGAAGAAGGGTCTCGACCCGAAACATCACCCATTCCTTCTCTCTAGAGATGCTGCCCGTCCCGATGAGTTACTCCAGCATTTTGTGTCTATCTTCGGTTTAAACCAGCATCTGCAGTTCCTTCCTACAAATAACAACTTCTCTCTTGTGCATTGCCTTGCCTCATTGCCTTTACCGGTCCTCGTGCTGCTGCAGGTTGCTACTCCATTGGTTAAAGATGGATGGGTGGAGGTGGGGGATAGAGGACACACACTCTCAGTAAGTGAGATCACTGGTGGTCCAGGAAGATGGCCTCAAGCACTTCCAGGCACATCCTCACTTCAGTGTATCTTATATGCCTGAATGACACCAGGATAGAGAGGTTACAGCATTAAAGGAGGACATTCAGCCCATTGTTCAGCCCTGCACTAGAGCAATTTACCAATTGAACTCCACACCCTATTCCTCCAACACTGCTCCTTTTCTTCCTTTCAACTTCTTATCCAGCTAAACATTAATGTTGAATCTATCTCTACCAGCAGAAGAAACAGTTCTTTTTGTAAGCCAACTACACACAGTGTAGAAAAGTCTTTCTCGTGTCATTTTTATTTAGAGTTAGAAAGAGATGCAACTTGGATACAGGTCCTTATGCTTACCAAGACTGCGTTAACATCAACATTTACATTAATCCTCCATTAATCCTATTTTCTATTTTCCTCACATTCTCATCAACACATCCCAAACATCTCCTATTGTAATTCTGCTCCTAATCTCACCCCGTTAGTCTGGTTCAGTAAAAACACTGAGTTAAGCAAACTTCTTTATTCTCAAACACAAACACACATACTATACGATACCTAACGAACATCGCGGGTCCGATCCTTGTCTCTACTCATCCAAGCCCTTCAGCCTCGTGCGAATAGACACCTCAGATGGTCAGCAAGGTCCCAAATGCTACCCTAGAAGATCGACACAGACTCATGTGCTGTCCCCTCTTATATACTCTATCGGACCTATGGCGCGAAATACACGGGGGGGGGGGGGGTGGTGCAACCCCTACAAACCAATTATAAATAAAGATCATATAATACATTAATTGACAGTTCCCTAACCCAATCACAACATACCTCAGTACATTGTTTCTACATAAAGTTCCTAATCAAAGACAGTTCTCCTAAGTAAAGAAACATTTTACCAGGTAACATAAACAATTTGAGCAAGGCCCCTTGCCTTGACCAATCACAAGATAACAGTGCAAAGACCATGTAACATAGTTAACAGTGGTATTATAACATACCTTTCCCCAACCAATCCTGATCATGCATTTGCAGCAAGGCTCAGCTCTTTCTGCAAAACCCTCATACATATTAACAATTGAGGGGTACATTTGGACATCACCCTGTACTTAGCTTCCTCCCAGGACCCAGACATTCTGGAGCCATGAACCTCGTGGTTTTGCAGATTTTGCAGAAAGATGCCAAGCAGGTTTTGCAAAGGCAGAAATCCTCCATTTTGTTACATACCGAATTGGCCAATATTATCACTATCACTTATGACCCCCTCCCCAATCCAGATTCAATAGGTGCAATTTACAGATGCAAATTAAACAATTTACTCACACATCGTAAAGAAATGGTGAAATGGAGCACACGGAGGAAATGCCCAAGGTCAAAGGTAAAACATGCAAATTCCATACGATCAGAGCCTCATTTGCCTGCACATATTCCATATCAACCCACTCCCTGCATTCAAAATTCAAAAGTCTTAAACGCCACTATTGTATCTGCCCCCACCACTGTCCCAGACATCCTGTTTCAGGTACCCACCACCATCAATGTAAAAAAACTTTCCCCACACATCTCCTTTAAACTTTGGCCTTCTCACCTTAAAAGCTATGCCTTTTGGTCTTTGACCCTTCCATCCTGGGAAAAAGGTTCTGAGTGTCTACCCTATTTAATTCAATTCAATTCAATTCCTTTATTGTCATCTTGCAAGCAACAGTTGTGCAGTGCAAAACAAAAAGACGTTTCCCAGGGAATACCGGAGCATCGCACATGAAGTTTAAAACATTTCACACATAATAACACTAAAAACAATCCAGTTCCTGATGGAACAGTATAAAGTTAAAATAAATAAAAACAACGTTAAAATACAGTGAGACCAATCATACACATGTCCGGGGTGGCTGATTTGAGTGGCCAGTGCCAGTTATTGAAGTGGCCAGTGCCAGTTATTATAGTGTCCGTGCCAAGCCGCAGAATCAGGTGACTGTGAGTACAGAGTGGCTGTTTAGCAGCCTCACAGCATATGGCAGGAAGCTGTTTAGCAGTCTTGTATGCGGCTTTGATGCTGCAATATCTCTTGCCTGATGGCAGGAGATCCAGGTGTATGTGGAGGGGGTGCAGTTTGTCCTTAGCAATTCTCTGAGCTTTTTTCCGACAGCGGCTCAGGAACAGTTCTTGTACCGAGGGTAGGGAGACGCCAATGATCTTCTCTGCTCCCCTCACTACCCTCTGCAGAGCCTTCCTGTCCGAGCAGTTGCAGTTGGAGTACCACGTATTTAAACAGTACGTGAGTACAGACTCCACCGTACCCCTGTAGAAAGTCCTGAGGATGTTAATGGGGAGTGAGGCCTGTTTTAGTTTCCTCAGGAAGTGCAGTCGCTGATTACAAAGTGCAGTATACAATTATGCCTTTCATAATTGTATACACTTCCATCAGATCTCTGCTCAACTTTTGCCATTCCAGAGAAATCAATCTAAGTTTGTCCAGTCTCTCCTTTTGGCTAATAGTCTCTAATCCAAGCAAAGGAAGGATTGGCAAGACATTAAACCATGTCGGTCTCGTCACCAAGTTAACAAAAATTACATGCATTTCCAATATGTAATCTGGTGCCTGGAAGTGTACAGTCAGTGTACTGTGTCTTCTTCACCCCATTCGTGTCCTACTGCCAATGTAAGTCTTGGATATTTGAAACAAATGATTGGAAAGAGGGAGCTTGGAAGTTGGGATAATAAGAAAAGGAGGATAAGGACTTTTTTTCACCCCAGTCATTCCCTCTTCTTCCCATTCCTGATGGGCAGACGATACAAACATTTGAAAGCACACAGCAGCAGACAAGCTGAGAGAGACAAATGAGTTTGCTAGTCAGCTGTTGTTGCTAGTTTATTCTCTAGCAAAAGGGAAGTGTGTCTGTGGCTTGAATGGTTGATGCTGCACCAGTGTTGGTTGTGAATAGTTCATGAAAGCTGTTGGATGTGAGCATGGAGCAAGCCACAGTCCAATGTGTCCAGGTGTTGTGGTACGTGTGTCAAATACTGTATATGCCCTGGACTGATAGGGATTGCAAGTAGCTTTCACTTTGACCATATGAATGAGATCATCTAACCTTCTGCATTGGAACATAGAACAGTACAGCACAGGAACAGATCCTTCAGCTCCCAGTGTCTATGCCAAGAACAACCTTTGTCTGCCTGCACATAATCCATACCCATCCATTCCCTTCATATCCATGCGTCTAGCCAAAAGACTCTTCTACGACACTATCGTATCTGCATCCATCACCACTTTGGCAGTGCGTTCCTAGCGCTCATCACCCTCTGAATAAAAATACTTCTCCTGCACATCTTTAAACTTTCCCCTTAGAACTGTAAGGGCAGCACCGTGGTGCAACTGGTCGAGCTGCTGCCTCACAGCAGCAGAGACATGGGTTCGATCCTGATCTCAGGTGATGTCTGTGATGTCGTGTTCTAAAAACCTGTGCGGACCAACTGGCTGGAGTTTTTACGGACATTTTCAACCTCTCACTTCTGAGGTCTGAGGTTCCCACCTGCTTCAAAAGGGCATCAATTATACCAGTGCCCAAGAAGAGTAAGGTGACGTGCCTCAATGACTATCGACCTGTGGCACTAACGCCTGTGGAGATGAAGTGCTTTGAGAGGTTGATCATGGCGCAGATCAACTCCTACCTCGACAAAAACCTGGACCCACTGCAGTTCGCTTACCACCACAACAGATCAACGGTGGATGCGATCTCGCTGGCCCTCCACTCCGCCCTGGACCACTTGGACAACAAAAACTCATATGTCAGGCTGTTATTCATCGATTAAAGCTCGGCATTTAATACAATCATCCCCTCCAAGCTGGTTACCAAACTCGCAGAACTGGGTCTCTGCGCATCCCTCTGCAATTGGATCCTCGACTTCCTCACTCTCAGACCACAGTCTGTTCATATTGGTGGAAATGTGTCAGACTCGATAACAATCAGCACGGGAGCACCTCAAGGCTGCGTGCTCAGCCCCCTGCTGTACTCGGTCTATACTCATGACTGCGTAGCCGGTCGTAGTGCGAACTCCTTCATCAAGTTCGCTGACGACACCACTGTTGTGGGACGTATCACTGATGGGGATGAGTCAGAGGACAGAAGAGAGATCGAGCAACTGTCCATATGGTGCCAGCACAATAACCTGGCCCTGAACACCAGCAAAACCAAGGAACTGATTGTGGACTTTGGAAGGAGTAGGATGGGGTCCAACAGTCCCGTTTATATCAACGGGTCGATGGTTGAAAGGGTCAAGAACTTCAAATTCCTGGGCGTGCACATCTCTGAAGATCTTTCCTGGTCCGAGAACACTGATGCCGTTATTAAGAAAGCACATCAGCGCCTCTACTTCCTGAGAAGATTACGGAGAGTCGGTTTGTCAAGGAGGACTCTCTCTAACTTCTACAGGTGCACAGTAGAGAGCGTGCTGACCGGTTGCATCGTGGCTTGGTTCGGCAACTTGAGCGCCCTGGAGAGGAAAAGACTACAAAAAGTAGTAAACACTGCCCAGTCCATCATCGGCTCTGACCTCCCTTCCATCGAGGGGATCTATCGCAGTCGCTGCCTCAAAAAGGCTGGCAGTATCATCAAGGAACCACACCATCCTGGCCACACACTCATCTCCCTGCTACCTTCAGGTAGAAGGTACAGGAGCCTGAAGACTACAACGACCAGGTTCAGGAATAGCTACTTCCCCACAGCCATCAGGCTATTAAACTTGGCTCGGACAAAACTCTGAACTTTAATAGCCCATTAACTGTTATTTGCACTTTGTCAGTTTATTTATTCATGTGTGTATATATTTATATAATGGTATATGGACACACTGATCTGTTTTGTAGTCAATGCCTACTATGTTCTGTTGTGCTGAAGCAAAGCATGAATTTCATTGTCCTATCAGGGACACATGACAATAAACTCACTTGAACTTGAACTTGAGTTTGCATGTTCAAGTCCTGACGATGTGGGTTTATTTCCAGAGTGCCCTAGTTTCCTCCCACAACCCAAAGATGTGAAAATGTGTAAGTTAATTGGCCCTTGTAAATTTGTTCCTAGTGTGTAGGAACTAGATGCAAAAATGGAATAACTTAGAGGTCGTGTGAATGGGTGATCGATGGTCGGCATGGACTCAGTGGGCCAAAGGAGCAGTTTCCATGGTGTTTCAATCACTCTAAACCTCTAAACCTTGCAGCATTGTGCATGGAAAAATATCAAAGTAAAATATTCATTCAAACTACAAATGCAAGAAAGGTCCAATGCTTCATATTTCTTGCTATACAAAAAATACAAAGGAAAAATACTGTTAAAAATGTTATAATATACGTTTTCCAGTAGATGGTGATATTGTACTCTGAAAAATTGGTGGATTTATTCTTCGTAATGGCGCCATCTCCTGGTTAGAATAAAATGATGCTGCAACAAGCACATTAATTTTGCCTGCGTCTTTTTTCGCACATAGAACTTGTGTGTGTATCATACGCACTGTATTAGTTTTGGTAATATCTTCCAAAATTTTCATTCAAGTGATTCATGGAGGGAAGTTAAAGGAGCTGCTCCAGTACTGATCAATGTTTTTGTTATATTGGAGAAGCTTTCCCCAAGTTTTCCCTCGGCTGCACCTGGAGTAAATGAGCTGCGTTAAAATGAAGAAAACGCCTCCTTAAAAAGTTGATGGCTTCATTATTGTCAGCATTACTGTCTATTTTTACTAAACATTATCAGTAAACCCTTATTGATAACAGCCTAGGGTGACATGATTTTAGTTATGGGGGAGGGAATGGATATGCTGGGTTTGTTTACCTTGGAGCAGAGGAGACTGAGGAGGGGATTAAATAAGAGTATGCAATATTATAAAGGACAAATGTAGCATAGATGCTAGGAAACATTTCCTCAGAATGGAACTGTCTGAAATTATATGTTGAGAATTAAGGGAAAGAGGATTGGTGGGATCGCAGGAAATGTTTTTACCCAAAAGTGTGTTAGAATCTGGACCACACTGCCTGAGTGGAGGCAGAAAGATATGGACAACACTGCCTGTGTGGAGGCAGATAGTTTCATGCAATTTACAAAGTACCTAAACAAGTATTTGAATCATCCATGCAGAGAAAGCTGCAGACCAAGTGCCAGTGAAAAGGATTAGTATTGATGGCCATTTGACAGCCAGTTTCTTCATGGTGGGCTGAATGGCCTCTTTTTGTGCTGTGTGACTCTATGATTTTGTGATATCAATTTCTGGTTGATTTAGTTCCTGTGAAAAACACTAGATATTTTAAAGAATATTTTCTGCGAACACTAGAAAGATTTTTTTAAATTAATCTCAACAATGGAATACAAGTATAAAAGTTATGTTGCACAAAATATCACTAACTGTTGTGCAAATTTCAAATTGGGTTCAAAAAGTTAGTTAAAAATTCAATATTTGTAAATAATCCTCTATTCAAGCCATCCATATTGGATAGAGGTTGTATACAATGGAAAAATCATGGAATTAAAAGGATTGGACATCTTTATAGGGAAGGCATCTTTCTGTCATTTCAAGAGTTACAACAGAATCATGGACTACACTCAAATAACTTTTTCAGATATTTACAAATTAGAGATTATGTTAAATCCAATACACAAGTTTATAGGACTAGGGAACCAGAAATTCTTGATGAATGTTTGAATAAGCATCCTAACACTGAAAAATGAATAGCTTATATTTATAACATTCTCTTAAATAATGAGGAACCACCGATGGAACTATATAGACATAAATGGGAAAATGAGTTAGGTTATCCTATTACGAAAGATATTTGGGACGAAAGTTTACAACATATACATCAATGTTCGTTAAATGCCAGACATGCTTTAATACAATTTAAAGTCTTACACAGATTACATTATTCCAAAATAAAACTAAATAGAATTTTCCCACATATTTCTCCTATATGTGATAAATGCCTGCATCTAGAGGCCAATTTAACATATACCTTTGCAAATTGTATAAAAATTAAAAATTACTGGACTGATATGTTTCAAATAATCTCTGAAGTTGTTAATACCAAACTAGCTCCAGACTCAAAATTAATAATACTTGGGATATCAGAACAAAGTTTAACACTCACAACAAGCCAAAGAAACTTCCTTGACTACAGTATAATAACAGGGAAAAAATTAATATTAAAATTCTGGAAAGGCCCTACAACCCCCACAATTAAAATGTGGATTGTGGAAATGTCGGAGACCCTACATCTAGAAAGAATTAGACTCGTCTTAATGGACAAGCAAGAACTTTTGTTAAAATATGGGCTCCATTCATTGCCTATTTGAAGGGATAGAGTGGCCCAGCGCGAAAGCCCGACTGAAGCTTGAACTCAGGATTAGATGTAATTATATTTCATAACCTACGAACTTATCTCCTATGACGTATTATAAGTTATTCATTCCACCTTTTTTTCTTTTTTGATATTGAAATTCTTCTTTCTTTCTCTTCTTTCTCTCTATTTTTCTTTTTCCAACTATATAAAAAAAACACTAGAAGCAGAATTAACTGACAATTGACAAATTTAATAATGTATGAATGATTGATGTATATGAAAAGTTTTTTCTTCTATTCTATTATAATATGTTACTCTACACTGTAATATGTTTGCTTCTAATAAAAATTTATATCACAAATTTAAAAAAAAAAAAAATTAAATATTGTTTTAGTTATATCTCCCTCCATTAACTAAAAGTCTGAGGTATTGAATATAATTTCACTTCATGCAAAGGTTGAATTTACATTTACAGGCCTGGCACAGTAGTGCTTGTAATCCATCTTGAATGCAACATTCTCAAAGTCCAATCTGAACAGAAACATTATTGGATTAGGCAGCATCTGTGAAAGAGAATTTATATTTTACGTCAATGATTTCATCAGGCATGGCCAACTCATTTTTTCCCCTCTCTCCACAGATGCTGCCTAACCTATTGTGTATTTTCAGCAGTCTCCTTTATTCTGAATTTCCAACAACTTCTGTGTTCTGCATTTGTTTGTTCTAGCATTGATTTTTTTTTAAACTCTCTTCTCCATTCTCATTCATCTTCTCTATTTATATCTTCCCCTAACAAACCTTCATTGCCCTCCCTCACCATGATTTGCCTTCTTTGATGGATTATGGGCAATACTGTCATAAACATTTATTGTGCTTCTATTTGCCCTTGACATGAGTGGCTTGTTGGTCTATTTCAAAATTAAGAGTTAAACACATCACCTATAAGCCAAAATGTGTAGGAAGGAACTGCAGATGCGGGCTAATACCGAAGACAGACACAAAATGCTGGAGTAACTCAGTAGGTCAGGCAGCAGGTCAGACCCAGGTTTGATCCTGACTACGGGTGCTATCCGTATGGAGTTTGTACTTCTCCCCGTGTCCACTTGGGTTTTCTTCGGGAGCTCCGGTTTCCTCCCACACACCAAAGACGTACATGTTTGTAGGTTAGTTGACTTAGTATATTTGTAAATTGTCCCTAGTGTGTGTAGGATAGTGCAAGTGTACAAGGATTGCTGGTCGGTGCGGTCTCAGTGGGCCGAAAGGCCTGTTTCCGTGCTGTATCTCTAAACTAAACTAAACTAATTATCCTTTTTGTGATGGCTTGGCTGAGACTGTGGATGAGGTCTATTAGATAGATAGATAGATAGATAAACATTTATTGGAGGAAAAATCAGAAGCAGTATTACAGCAGAATCTAAAACTGATCCTTTCCATGCTCCTGATATCTGTGTTTACGTTTTCAGAATGTTTAATATTTTTTAATAAAAGCATATTCGTAGTCTGCTTTGCTACAGGTTGTGCGGATAAGGATTTGAAGTAATTGCCCTTTGGATAAAAGGGATATGGCAATTATCCTTCATCTTGAATGCTGCTTACACAATTATAGTGTGAATGGCAGCCTTTGTGTTGTGAACAATTTATCAGAGTAGCTCTTCAATGAAAAAACCACTTCATCCAGCAAAGAATAAAGCTGCAGGAAAGTGCAAGTTCAGAAACTGAGAGGATGAACTGGATAAGTGCGTGTATATGGGACAGGCCATGCATTGAATGCAGGCTTGAGGAAGCATTCAAATGCATATTCTCCTGCTGCAACCTGCAAACCAAAGCACAGACTGTGTGTAGGATAGTGCTAGTGTACAGAGTGATTGCTGGTCGGTGCAGACTTGGTGGGCCAAAGGGCATGTTTCCCCGCTGAACCTCTAAAGTCTAGTCCACCTAGATTGCCCTACCACTGCCCTACACAGGGTGGGGTAGGGGAGGGATTGCTGACTTTGTACGCCAGTTAACTACTGACCAGCACATCATGGATGTGAGAGGAAATGGAGGAAACCCACTCAGATATGGGGAGAGTCCACAGAGAGGTCAATGGTCCCACATGCCGGCTGCACGTCTTTGGGATATTGGAGGAAACCAGAGCACCCAGAGGAAATCTACATGGTCCCAAGGATAAACTGCAAACTCCACACAGACAGCACCCGAGTTCAGGATCGAACCCAGTCTCTGGTACTGTGAGGCTGCAGCTCCACCAGATGCACCACTGTTCCACTGGTAGAAGCTGAGACATTGTTTATAGAAAGGCACAAAGATATGGTTATGATAAAGGAAGCTGGAGAGATGGGGTTTAATTGGATAGTTCCGGTAAATGGCATGGACATGGTGGGTCGAAGGGCCTGTTTCTGTGTTGTATGATTATATGCATTTCATTCACCCCTGAACTGAACGAGTGGAGATTGCATGCAAACTCTGTGCTTTGACATTATTGCGCTTGGAATAACCGGTCAGCATTAATTGCCCTGGTTTTGTGCTTACTACTGATAATTGCCCCTCAAGGCTGGGAGTGGCGAGCACCATCTGAGCCAGTGGGAACTGACAGGCAGCTCCTGTGGAGAGGGCTGAGAATACATTGTGATAATTTTGGAGTGCAGAAGTGCAGACTAGCTGCTTCCAGAAGACACTCATTATATCATCAAGTCATATTGCAAGGAAACAGGCGCTTTGGCTCACTGTTGTATTGACAAGTCGCGGGGTGAGGCCTGTTTGGTTGTGAGTAGTCCCCCAAACAGTCGTACCTTTTTCTGGTCACCGCTGGATTTTCAACATTTTGAAAATTTTCGGTGACCTGCTGCGACTATGATGGGTGCCGGTAAGTTGCCGAAAAAAATCGCGTAAGTGGGACAGGCCCTTAATAATTTCAGGTTGATGATCTTTCTGATGAACGCTACTTCAAGCATTTTCTGTTTTTATTTCAAACATCCAGCGTCTGGAGTGTTTGCTTTTCATCCTCAAATAAGCAATGTTCTCACCTGGACTGAAGCTCCCTCTGCTGGATATGCACATGATTACAACTGTGGTCTCAAACCATTTTTTTCCAAATGTGTGATATTGGATAAGTGCCATTGATCAGAAAATAGAATAGATATAATACTGTATTTTTCATAAAATATGATTGTGGGATTTTTGGACAATTGAAAATCCTCGGGCCGATTCTTTCTTTTGAACACCCATAACTTTTTATAAATTTTTGAACAGTACAACAGCTATAAGGAACTGCAGATGCTGGTTTAAACAGAAGATAGACACAAAATGCTGGAGTAACTCAGCGGGACAGGCAGCATCTCTGGAGAGAAGGAATGGGTGATGTTTCAGGTCGAGGCCCTTCTTCAGCTGAGTTACTCCAGCATTTTGTGGCTATCGACAGCTATAATGGAATGTCTCTGCAATTATTCCGTGTAAAATCCCAACCCTGCCTTTGCCATCCCTCTTGACCAAAGTCACCACATGAATGTGTGTTGAGAAAGTTTAGCCAAAATCTCAACCGTTTTCTCTTTTCCGATTCGTCTGAAGTGTCTTTGACATGAAACTCTAACTATGTTTCTCTTTCCACCTAAACCACCTGGCCCATTGAAATTTGAGCATTTTCTATTTTTATTTCTTGTTATCAGGAACGCTGCTTGGCTAAAGGTATCCCTGGCAGTGAGGACAAATGACTCAGCAATGGCCACGAAGGGGCGGCACGGTGGTGCAGCAGCAGAGTCGCTGCTCTCCATCGCCAGAGTGCCGGGTTTGATCCTGACTATGGGTGCTGCCTGTACGGAGTTTGTACGTTCTCCTCGTGACCTGTGTGGGTTTTCTCCGGGATCTCTGGTTTCTTCCCACACTCTTGTTTTGTAGGTTGACTGGCTTGGTATAAATGTAAATTTTTCTTAGGTGTATAGGACAGTGTTAATGTGCGGGGATCGCTGGTCGACACAGACTCGGTGGGCATAAGGGCCTGTTTCCACGCAGTATCTCTAAACTAAACTAATGAAACCGAGCCAGGATGAAGTTACAAGACAAATGGACCTGACTGTTGACATTCACCTCCCTCTAGTACAATTGCAAAAAAATACCTGTTTCTCGTAATCAGCGACAGGGTTCAGTACGTGACTGAGGTTCCTCTGTGAATAGCTGTACATCAAAGACCAGTAGATTCTCCTCTTCAAGTCAAGGTAAATTGTCATTGAGTCATACAGCATGGTAACAGGCCATTCGGCCCAACTTGCCCATATCAACCAAGATGCACCATCTACTCTTGTCTCACCAGCCTGCATTTGGCACATGGATATGCTGGGAATGGTGTGATGTGGATCACGTGCAGGAAGAGGAAAATAGTTTGGCTTGGCATCATGTCCAACGTGACATTGTGGGCCGAAGGTCCAGCTTCCTGAAGGTACTGTACTTTTCCGTGTTAATACTGAACTACTTGGAATCTCTATCTGGTCGGATTAAAACTATATTCTCATTACAAATAAATGAAGCATGTTTTAGCTATGATCACATCCATTCGTGTTATTATCTCTATGGTAAACAATGCAAATTACAGGTGTGCGAATGATGAAGTAAAACTGAAGGTGGCAACATGTCTTATCCCTGGTGCCAGCAGGCTGCAGCTGACTTGTATCCATAGTCGTCACAAGCATATCCCAATGCAAATCCAGATAAACTGCTAAAGAAAATGTCACACAATTAATCTGAAATTAAATTGGAATGAGGCAGAATAGCAATGACCGAGGAAGGGAGGCAGCGTTACCGCTGGATTGCATTGCTGAAAAGAAAATGAGTAAAATGCAAATTGAACGGAGATTGCTTCAGCAGGATTTGGTTATAGTATGTTTTAAAATGTTGCCCGAATCCATATTCAGGGGGAATGAGCAGCAGGTGTCTCTTGGATTGCAAATACCCAAGCTGCTGCTAGTCCGTGCTTAAATATATTGCTGCCTCAGAGCTATGCTGACAATAAAATAGAGGTTCACCATCATTAGCAGCTGGCAATTTAAGCTTTTTAATCACACATCAAAATAATTTATAGAAGTGCATTTTCTGAGAGGCTTGTGCACAGGTTAATAACACTCACATCAAACTTCAAAGGTGCAGCTCTGATGGTTGCGATGAAATGGCTCATCAAAAAGGTGATGGTCTTTATCCCTAGTTCAAGCTGCTTATTAATCTCATTGTTTGGATTTTTGATTTCTCGCAGCCTGAAGGGAAGATTGAATTGGTGTGAAGGACTAGACACAGGCACGGAGGGCAAGGTGAACACAAGCAATTATTAGAGATTTTAATTACTTTCAGTTCATGCTGGAGATAACCACAGAGATTGCTATTAGCTGCAACAGCAATTGAACTTGAATTCCTAGGAACATGTTTTTTTTTTAAATGCTGAGTTTATTGTGGTCTAATGCTTCGGTTCAGTGTCAGTGTTGCTTTTATGCCGGTCCAAATCACGTGTCTAGTTTCAGGAGATTGATGCCTTTGAACTACTCATTCACGAGGAAGCTGAGATCTATAGCTGTGCAATTTCCGCTATCCTGTAAAAGCACATGTAAGAAAGCAAGAAGATCAAATGGAATCTTTGCATCTATGTCATCCCAATTGTGGAACATACCAATGTATCCAAGATGTGATAGAGTTATACAGCATGGAAACAGGCACTTTGGCCCACCATGTCCATGCCGACCAAAATACCACATCTATGCTAGTCCACCTGCCTACATTTGGCCCATATCCCTCTAAACATTTTCTATCCATGTATCTATCTCGCTAGAATTTAGAAGATTGAGGGGGGATCTTATAGAAACTTACACAATTCTTAAGGGGTTGGACAGGCTAGATGCAGGAAGATTGTTCCCAATGTTGGGGAAGTCCAGAACAAGGGGTCACAGTTTAAGGATAAGGGGGAAGTCGTTTAGGACCGAGATGAGAAAAACATTTTTCACACAGAGTGGTGAATCTCTGGAATTCTCTGCCACAGAAGGTAGTTGAGGCCAGTTCATTGGCTATATTTAAGAGGGAGTTAGATGTGGCCCTTGTGGCTAAGGGGATCATGTGGTATGGAGAGAAGGCAGGTACGGGATACTGAGTTGGATGATCAGCCATGATCATATTGAATGGTGGTGCAGGCTCGAAGGGCTGAATGGCCTACTCCTGCACCTATTTTCTATGTTTCTATCCAAATGTCATTTGAAGTTTTGTTACAGTACCTGCCTCAACTGCCTCCTTTGGCAGATCGTTCCATATACCCGCCACCCTCTATATGAAACAGTTGCCCCTCAGGATTCTGTTAAATTTCTCCCCTCGCATTTTAAACCTTTGTCCTCTGATTCTTGATTACCCTACACTGGGTGAAAGATTCTGTGCATCTACCGTATCTTTTCCCTTCATGGTATCATACTCCCCTAATCCTCCTGCGCTCCATGGAATAAAGCCTTACCCTGCCCAACCTCTCCCTATAGCTTTGAGCCTGGTCCTGACAACATCCTAGTATATCTTCTCTGCACTCTTTCCAGCTTAATGACATCTTTCCTATAGCAGCATGACCAAAACTGAGCACAGTACTCCAAACATCCTGGGCAGCGTCTTGTGAACAGTTGCTGGAATCATTTTCTCTTACATCTTAGGAATGTAGCTGAAGGCAGTTAATTTGTTTGACTGGAAGTTTAGGAAGTTTGGAACTTAGACTCCCCAAAGTTGCCCACAGGGTATAATCTCAGACGGTTGTCTTCTTAAAAGAAAATTCCCAACAGGTGCTGTCGATGTATTAAAGTTGAGAGCAGCAATGAACAAAGCCTCAATAAAGGCTACCCGACTGAGTTCTAAGAGTGACAAGAGTTTGTGCAAACTTTGGAACAGTAAAATTATTAATTCATGCAAGACAAGATTTCCATTGAAATGAAGTTTGGAGTGAAAGCCATGAGTAAAATACGACTTCCATTTCATGCCATTCCGAGTTATTTTACATCCAATATAATATTTTCTAAGTCTTATAAACTTGGTGAACCGATAAACAGAAGTTATGCACAGCAAGCCTCTACAGATTGTTAAAGAAGGAACTGCAGATGCTGGAAAATCAAAGGTACACAAAATGCTGGAGAAACTCAGCGGGTGCAGCAGCATCTATGGAGCGAAGCAAATAGGCAACGTTTCGGGCTGAAACCCTTATTCAGACTGATAGGGGATGGGGAGAAGAAAGGAAAAAAGGAAAAAAGGCGGAGGAGGAGCCCGAGGGCTGGGGGATGGGAGGAGACAACCAGAGGGCTGATGAAGGGGAGGGGACAGCAAGGGCTAGCAGAATTGGGAGAACTCAATGTTCATGCCCCCAGGATGTAGACTGCCCAAGCGGAATATGAGGTGCATTTCCTCCAATTTCCGGTGTTGCTTGCTGTGGCCATGGAGGAGACCCAGGACAGAGAGGTCAGATATGGAATGGGAGGGGGAGTTGAAGTGCTGGGCCACCGGGAGGTCAGGTTGGTTATTGCGGACCGACCGGAGGTGTTCGGCGAAACGATCGCCAAGCCTCCGCTTGGTCTCACCGATGTAGATCAGCTGACATCTAGAGCAGCGGATGCAATAGATGAGGTTGGAGGAGATGCAGGTGAACCTCTGTCGCACCTGGAACGACTGCTTGGGTCTTTGAATGGAGTCGAGGGGGGAGGTGAAGGGACAAGTGTTGCATCTCTTGCGGTTGCAAGGGAAAGTACCCGGGGAGGGGGTGGTACGGGAGGGAAGGGAAGAATTGACAAGGGAGTTACAGAGGGAGCGGTCTTTGTGGAAGGCAGACATGTGGGGAGATGGGAAGATGTGGCGAGTGGTGGGGTCACGTTGGAGGTGGCGAAACTGACGGAGGATCACTTGTTGTATGTGACGGCTGGTGGGGTGAAAGGTGAGGACTAGGGGGACTCTGCCCTTGTTGTGAGTGGGGGGATGGGGAGAGAGTGCAGTGTTGCGGGGTATGGCAGAGACCCTGGTGCGAGCCTCATCTATGGTGGAGGAGGGGAACCCCCATTCCCTGAAGAATGAGGACATTTCGGATGCCCTGGTGTGGAACGCCTCATCCTGGGAGCAGATGCGGCGTAGACGGAGGAATTGGGAGTGGGGGATGGAGTCCTTACAGGAAGCAGGGTGGGAAGAAGTGTAGTCCAGATAGCCATGGGAGTCGGTAGGTTTGTAATGGATGTCGGTAAGAAGTCTATCACCTGCGATGGAGATAGTGAGGTCAAGGAATGGTAGGGAAGTTTCGGAAATGGTCCAGGTGTATTTGAGTACCGGATGGAAGTTGGTGGTGAAGCGGATGAAGTCAGTCAGTTGTGTGTGGATGCAGGAGGTGGCACCAAAACAGTCATCGATGTAGCGGAGGTAGAGGTCGGGGATGAGGTCCAGGTACGTATTGAACAAGGATTGTTCTACGTACCTGACAAAGAGGCAGGCGTAGCTGGGGCCCATGCATGTGCCCATAGCTACGCCTTGCATTTGGAGGAAATAGGAGGAGTCAAATGAGAAGTTATTGAGGGAGCTTCTACAGATTGTTTCCTATCCCCTTTCACTCGTAATTATCTGACTCACCTTAACATCTGTGGACCAGGAATTGTTGAGTGGCCTCCACTCAAGGAATGCTTCAACTTCATGTTGAGTTCAATGAGGGAATGGAACCAGCACCCCACGACGATGAATGGTTAAGCACCAGACCTTGATCCGGTGTACAGCGTTCGCAGTGCTTCATGCCTGATAAATTAGGTCAAATTAAAACATATTTCAGAATGACCCATGCACATTAACGCTTGGATATACAGAAACCTTTCCATCACACTTCAACATTTTTTTTATGGGGAATGTCAACTTGTAAAGAAACAACTGCCTGTCATAGAACGCTCCAAAACTTGGTCTCGGATTGTTGTGAACAATTCAAGTTTAATAAAATGGAAGAAATTATGGAACTTTCCAACAAGACTTTAACTGCAGACATAAATTTGCAAGAAATTTTTTGGTCTCAGTAATTCACAAATTCTCAACTCACAATAATTGACTTTAAACTCTTAAACGAAAATTGTCAGAGGAAGAATGATAGTGTTGTGATCATGCTATCATCACGTTGGTTTAATAGTATATTGCATGAAATGCCATGTGCGGTGGTACCAGTCAAAGACAGAAATAAAGAACTCCCATGTACACAGCCTAATTCATGAAGCCCCAAAGCAGGTTTTAGCCAAAGTGAAATTAATATAGTTAAATGCAGCAGCCTTTTTGTATACAATTTGATCTGACAAAGACATTATACCTTGACTGATATATGACTATTGGCATTAAATTTTAGATCAACGTGGATCAAGACATCAGGGAGAAATATCTCAGGGTGACATACATGCCCCTGTGTTCTGCATGAGCAGAGAAGGCTGAAAGGCGATTTGATAAGGCATGTTCAAATTTATCGTTAGTTTGATTAGATCAAAGAAAAGCTCAATAGTGGGAGGAAAGTTGGGAATCGGGATCATTGGCACAACACCAGAGGTGACACAATAATACAATAAGTTAAAAGATTCTTAACTTAGCATGTTGTATTCTGAGATGCATTACCTTAAAATATTAAGGAGATAAACTCAAACAGTAGCATTTCAAAGGGGATTGAAGACATGAACACAGGGAAGGAGCAGGGAATTGGTTTAAATAAAGACACAAAGTGCTGGAGTAACTCAGCGAGTCAAGCAGCCTCCCTGGGGAACATGGATAGGCATCGTGTAGGGTTGGAACCTTTCTTCAGACTGATGGGGTGGTGGAAGGAAGAAAGCTGGAGAGAGGAGGGGCAAGGAATTGGATTAATTGGTATACTCTATTCATTATTTTTCATTGCTGTATAAACTTTGGCCTTTGAAAAGTCTGGCTCTGAAAGCTTAAGGAAAAGAGATTAAAATTTTAATGATTGTTACTGCCAGAAATTTGCTATTGAGAATATTCGGGAAGCTGTAAAATAATACAGTCTCCTACCAATCTGTTTGTTGAACAGCCAGATGAAATTCCCCGCCTGGACGTTTGGCGAAGATTGACAGGTAGGTGAAGTAACAGGATGCCAATGCCACTTATGCACCCAGAGGGCCAGGTCACTTAAATATAAGTCTGTTGTTATGATGAAATCTAACAATAACATATCCTACTGAGATTTCCTATTCCTCATAATTTAAGGCAGAAAGCATATCTGCTACTCTGCACCTTGTCTTTGTGGTCTCGTGCATAGCAGCATGAAGAATAATAGACACCTGAGAGAGATGGATGACAATTATTACATTACAGAATTTGAAATAGGTTGTAAGCCGCAATTGTTTTTAACTGCCATTTAAATGCTGAGATTAGATTGTTGCAAAATCACTGTAGGCTGCAGTTTGTTTATGCACATGTTGCTTTGGTTCTATGTTGCAGGATTTATTCCATTTTCAGACCAGCATGGCGCAGAGAGAAGCCATCAGAGTGCATCATGCTGCTCATGTGTGAATCCATCTCCACTGCTGTGTCATTACCAGACATACATCAAGGAAGATTTTGCAGAAATCTACTGGGAAGTTGTGAAGCTGGTGCTTTTAATATAATAATGTAAGGTTTTGCTCGAGTCTGTTCATACTGTACCTCACACTAGTTAATTTAGTAGTAAAAAGTTGAACTTAACTGCAATATATATCCTCATCTGTACCAAAAATACATTGTCTACTTTGGCTGCCAATCTATAATCTAATTGACAGTTAGATGCACAATGATTTGCAAAAATGGTAATATCTACAGTAATAGGCTATTTAAAAGAAAATAAAGTGATTCTAGACAGTGCCAGAATCCCATGAGTTTGTGAAAATCTCCTATTTTGATTATTAATATGCCCCTTCAAGCCATGTAATGTATTTTTAGTTTATTGTGTTACAATTCTGCAAGGTTATCTTCCCAGTTACAGCAATCAACCTCAGGCTATGGTTTTCTCCTCTTCAGCTGCAAATGCCTCAGTAATCAATGGCATCTGCACTTCTCCTGTTAATTGGAAATGAATAAACTTTGAGCTTTCTGTGCAATACAGTAACTGTTCCGTTTGGTTTTCATCAACACGCTTGGACCATATGGTTGCTCTGAGCTATTCTCTAAGTAAAATGGTGGCAATTTTCTTTATATATCATGATAGTTATCTTTGACGGCAAGGTATCAAGCTTGCATTACTCTCTGAGGTAAGGAGGAATTTGGGTGTCCACCTAATAGTATACATTTACATTATAATTTCCTATTTATTGTTTTAGTCACTGTTGTTCTCTACATTACAATCCCTTTATTATGATTATTATCTATTTTGTTTACATAACTGGTTGTAACATGGTCAAAATGTTAATATACTTAGAATGTACGTAGATGGGACTAACTGTATTTTATTGTCAATCGAAGGGCATGAAGTCTTTCGACAGAAGAAAGGATAACAAAAGTTGTAGAAAAGGATATACAAATGACCAACCTTCCCTTAATTGGCTGAATTTGGGCGGTTAGCTGCAGGGAGAGGTTGAACGGACTTGAATTGTTTTCTCTGGAATGCCGGCGGTTTGTAGAAGACCTGATAAAGTATATCAAATTATAAGGCATAGATAAGGTAGGCAGTCAGAATCTTTTTCCAAAAATGGAAAAATCAAATCCTAGAGGGCATAGCTTTAAGGTGAGAGGGGGAAAATTTAAAGGAGTGTGGACCGGATTATTTGTTACACAGAGGGTGGTGAGTGCTTGGAATGCATTGCCAGTGGTGGTAGCTGAAGCAGATACATTAGTGGTATTTAAAAGGATTTTGGAAAGGCACATGGATATGCAGGGAATGAATGGATATGGGTTATAAGCAGATAGATAAGTGAAGGTTTAGGCATCATGTACAGCATAGACATTGTCGCCGAAGGGCCTGCTCGTGCTGTACTGTTCTAAGTTCTATGAAAAAAAGAGAAAATTGATCATGTGTCTGCTAAGAAGTTATTAATAAAGTATTGTCAACAATAAATCTAAGAGAAATTCAGAAGTTGCTTCAGAATTTGAATGCTTCTCCTTAATGTGCAGAGTGATGCAGGCACAGAGTGATATAGCATGGAAACAGGCCCTTCAGTTCAGGCCAAACATCCATTGACTCTAATTCTACATTCATCCTACTTTTAATTCTTCCTCACATTCTCGCCAACATTTCCCAGATTCCTTCACTCACCTATACTTTCTGGGCAGTTTACAGAGGCCAATTAGCCAGTCAATCTACACACCATTTTGACATTGGAGGAAACTGGCATATATCTTCAGGAAACCCATGGAAACACAGCGAGAGCATGCAAACTCCTCACAGACAGTACCCAAGATCAGGTATCTGGCACAGTGAGGCAGCAGCTCCATACACTGTGCCATTATCAGTGGAGGCAAACAGCAGGTGAGGTATAAAGTCTGGTATGAATCATCTCTTCCCTAATGACTTGTTTCAGCATTATATATGAGATGTCACCCAATGTAATTTTTATGTAGAGGCTGCCTCATTTCCTAGTTATGTATAAGCAAGAATATTACTTTGCTGACAGCCATTCTTATCACATGATATAACTGAAGTTTGTTTACTTTATTTTAATTCACATCATTATGTTGCATGGCTGCAATCAAATAAGTGATAACGATAGCTATCTTTCGTCAGCTAAACTAATAGAATTTTGATATACCGCATAAAATAATGTTGGCGTGCGGTTCAGGGTTAATACAATCTTGATATTCAAAACATTTACAAATAAATAAAACTATACCCTGATGATATGTTGCCACAATTCTTGTTAACTGCATATGGTTTTTCATCAACAATGGTAATGAAAGGAAGGGAAACATAAAAACAAATGTGTGATCATCTACAATTAAATCTTGAACAGTCCATAAGTGTAATGAGTATCACATTCCTCAACTAAACCTTGCTTTGATGATAATAGGATTTAAAGATTTAGCCCTGCATAGTTTCTCAAAGTAACCATTATACTTACATGCATCATTACTTTCTGAAAGAGCTGCTGTCTCAGCCAGTCATTACTTCAGTTAACTAGAAGTGCTCCAAGATCTATATGACATTATATATTTTTTTATTAGCTTTGATGTTATGCCTGGATTTTCCTTCTAGACAGGCTCAGAAGCAACCTCAACTTCTGAGGTCTATGTAATATGGCAAAAGATTTAAAAAATAAGTTTTTCAAATGAACAATGGAAAAAATCCATTCAAAGAATAGGTCAGGTCCTGTACCATGGCCATGAAATTAAATCAAATATATGTTTTTATGGGGGGTTCCTGCCACATTCTTACTACCAATAGCAACTGGGGGAACAAGCCATTCCCCTGAATTCCTGCCTCCTAGCTCTGGTCTGGGCTGTAACAATAGGAATGGAATGCTCCTAGACTGAAACTCTAATGGGCCTGTCCCACTTACGCAATTGTTTCGGTGACTGCCGGCACCCGTCAAACCACGGGATGACGCCTGTATGGTCGTGAGTAGTCGCCCAAAGAGTCGTTCCTTTTTCTGGTCGCCGCTGGATTTTCAACATGTTGAACATTTTCGGCGACTTGCTGCGACCAAGAAGGGTGCCGGCAGTCACCGAAAAAATTGCGTAAGTGGGACAAGCCCATTACTTTCAGCAAAAATATATAATAGTAGTACGCTCAATCAATATGCTCAACCCACGTTTTGACTATCCAACTGGTTTGGCATTAGTTTAGTTTAGTTTAGAGATACAGTATGGAAACAATCCCTTTGGCATCAACCAGCGATCCCCGCACACTTACACTATCCTACCAACACTAGGGACATTTTACTATTTTACCAAAGCCAATTAACCCTCAAACCTGTACAAATCTTTGGAATGTCGGAAGAAACCAGAGATCCCCGAGAAAACCCACGCAGGTCGTGGGGAAAACATACAAACTCTGTACAGACAGCATCAGTAGTCAGGATTGAACCCGGGTCTCTGGCCCTGTGAGGCAGCAGCTCTACCGCTGCGCCACCACGCCACCCTTACTTTCCAATACATGCAAAAGATGGACATTTGCTAAGCTGCACACAATTTAACAATTTGCCACGTGGCCTTTGGTCATAATTATCAGAATCCAACACATCAAGGGAGGAGTCAATGGAAAGAAATCTTTTGGTTTGTGCATTAAGTGGCGGATTTATCACCATTAGCCCAGTAAGGAGATGAGTGTCATCAACATGCCTGCGAGAATGAAATGACTTCCATCTGAATAAGGTAAGATCTCAACAATATTCAGGCTTGGGCTGTTAAATGGCAAATAACATTTGCATCTGATTGGCACTAATAAGTGATTGTCTAGCCACTGCCCATCAACATTCAAAGGCATTACCAATGCCCAGTTCCCCATCATCTACACCCTGGGCATTACAAGATATGGAGAGGATGTTTCTAGTCTAGCACCAGAGGGCACAACCTCCGAAGAACATACCTTTAGAATGGAGATGAGGAGGAATTTCTTCAGCCAGAGTGTGGTGAATCTGTGGAATTCATTGCCACAGATGACAGTGTAGACCAAGTCAATAGGTATTTTTAAAGCAGAGATTGATAGGTTCTTGATTAGAAAGAGCATCGAAGGTTATGGGGAGAAGGCTGGAGAATGGGGTCATAAGGGAAATATAGATCAGCCATGATTGAATGGTGGCGCAGACTTTGAAGGGCCGCATGGCCTGATTCTCCTCCCATGTCTTAGGGTCTATTAACGCAGACACTTAGCTTGATGAAATACAGAATCACTATAGTCGCAAGTACAGACACCTTTCATCTCTTGACTTCTGAAAGCTTTCCACAAAGAGAGCACAAGTCAAGAACAAGTCAGGACCACTATTCTGATTGATTGATATTTAAATCTTCATATCATACAGCATTGAGCAAACATCTTACTGGGACACCATCCATCGCTGGTGTTGAAATGTGGTTAATCTACAAAATGTACTGTATTATAATGACTATCCAACGTTTCTTTAGCTGCATCAAGTTCTTAAAAACGTTGAGTTCTACCACATGCAAGGACATGACAACAAAACCATGGTCCTTCCCTACAAACAAGTTTATCTCCAGGAAACACATCTTCCGAGTTACACATATCCGAGATTCCTTGTTGCTTCTGGGCTAAAATTATGCAGTACCTTATTTGACTAACGTCATGTTAGCGCTGCAGCAGTTCAAGAAGATTAGTACGCTAACCCAGATGTGCCTTACTGAACAAAAAACAAACAATTGGAGGTACACGACAGTCCAAGCAGCATCTGTGCAGGGAATGTATTGGCTCAGAACTCTTCTTCAGACGTTTAGTTTTCCATGCCATTCATGTCTCAACCATCCATCCAAGGCAGCCTTTCAAGAATTAGCTTTAAGTCTGTCATATTGAAGTTCGATGTGCTTGCAGTAGTCCTTACTCCAAGGGATAACCTTTCAGATTCTCCTCTCAAGAGGAGGCATTGGGCTTGGAGCAAAAGGTACCGCGAGATAAGAACAGACGTCTGTAGGCAAGACCCAGAAACGTCAACATTCTTCAAAGAGCACGTTATTTTTAATCAAAGCTGCCAATATTGATATTTTTCCAGCTAATCAAATGTCATCTAGGAGCTGAACACAAATGCTAATTGTTCCTAATCATTTCTAAATCCTTTTAAAAGAGAACTAATTGCCCTGAAAATTTTGTTTAGGTTAAGACTATATTTCAAGGGTGGAAATCAGCCTTGGTCTGAGTTTCATCATTCACATACCAGGTCAATTTTAATCAACCAAAGTAATTTAGGTTTCCCTATTCTTGGTTTGTTATTTTTTTTAGTTTCCCTATCATGCGATTTTATTTGAGTTTATTTAGAGAATGATAATGTCAAATTGATGTGCCACAGATCACAGCATCTGTGTTCTGCAGTGTGCTTACTGCAGTGCCATTTGTCACTGGCAGCTGACAACTGTTTTCCTTTAACACTGACTTAAATCATTATTGTAAAAAAGTTGTGAATCTATTTGTCCATACTGAGAATTTGTTTTAATTCTCAGTGTCACCTTTTGTATCTCCTGCTTGATGTTTGATGGTGGATTATTAGTGCAACATTAAAATTAAAAAAAGATTTATTTCGAACAATTTCTGCAAAAGTCAACTCGTCCATTAATGCTCATTATTTCCCTTTTAAATGATTCGTGCAATTCAAAGAAAGCAGTTAACATTTCCTTTTTTAAAAAAACTCATCACATATTTTCTCAGGCACAAAAGTATAATTGGATTCTGCTCTAAAAATCACACATGCTTTCTTGGTTTTGCTTTATTGAAATTTCAGTATCTTCCTTACAATGTTGAGCATCAGAGTTTAAAAGTTGTTAATTGGGATTAATATTGTTATTATCTGGGTTGATTTTTTTTCTGTAATGCTGGAGGGAGAAATAATTCTGTTGGCGATATTTTCATTTACAATTCGCCTGGAAACTTGCTTTCCTCCCCATCTCACCAACCTTTGTGTGTTATCCGTGCATTACTTTTGGCTTTGAGCTCACCGAGGCTCTGCAAATGGAAGATTAGCATTCCAATCATAGGTAAGAATAACAAGTTGCACACACAAAGGGCTTAATATGAGAAAATCTCCAGAGTTACCGCACAAGAGCCATGTGTCAATTCCATCTACGTGATTACATGGGGCTGTGGTGCTTGTTCTGACACTTTCCTGAAGTTAAGTGCTGCACTTGCAACTGATTGAATCCATATCCTATTGTCCATCATATCCATATGTAAAAGCAACCCAGCTGCTCCCACTACCCTGCCTTCTCACCCGAGCCCTCAAGATTCTTTCCTTTCAAGTGTTTCTCCATCTTCTTTCAATAGCATCGTTGAAACACTATCTGTTACTAACTTTGCAATGCATTCCGGATTCCTATGCATAAAATCATAATTTCTCAAGTCCCTTTTTTTTGCCAATCAATTTCATTCTTTGTCCTCCGTTTCTTGGCCCCTTCAGCAAAGAGAACAGATTCCCTTCTATCTATTCTGTCCAGGCCATTCACAATTTTAAATACCCCGATCAGACCCCCCTCTTGACCTCCTCCATTTCAGAAAGAACAACCCCAGATTCTCCAGTCCATCCATGTCATATTATTTGGAGCAAAAAATATATAGCTGTAAAAAAACTCAGCAGAACAGGCAGCGTCTGTGGAGGGAAATAGACAGAAAAATAAATGTCCATTTCCCTTACAGATGCGGCACGAGGCTTTGATTTCCTCCGGCAGTTTGTTTCTTGCTCCAGATTTCAGCATCCGCAGTTCCCCCACATCTAATTATTCCTATAAAGTTTCTTCCTTAATGGATAGCACATTTCTCTGCAATTTTTCTTTTAATATTTTGCATACGTTTTAATTTAAACTTTCTTTATAGTAGTAATAGTTTCACCATTCTTCTTACCCTGAAATCTCTCTCTGGTTTGTCTCCATCTGTATTGAATTATTGATTGTGCCTGAACCTTTGTCAGATAATTCATTATTAACCTTTGTGAGTAATTTGAAAGAGACAGAAAATAATTGATTATTGAAAAAATTATGCTGTTTTGCTTCCCCAAAGTAAACACATTATCCTTAAGCAACAAAGACAATCTTTCATAATTTTGACAACACAAAATCCCCTGATTAGAATTTTTATTATCTTCTTTATTATGACAAAAAATGAGACCTTTTGACCCAAAAGATCATAAACAGCTCACAGCAGAGCAATCTGCCCCATTCCTGGATAGTCATGGAGTCATACAGAATGGAAACAGTCCATTTGCCTCAACTTGTCCATGCTAACCAAGATGCCTCATCTAAGCTAGTCTCTTGTTTACCCCACATCCCTCAAAACTACTCCTCTATAAATGTATTTTAAATAACCATATAACCATATAACCATATAACCATTACAGCACGGAAACAGGCCATGTCGGCCCTTCAAGTCCGTGCCGAACATTTTTTTTTCCTCTTTTCCTTCTTACTTCCTCCTAGTCCCATCTACCTGCACTCAGACCATATCCCTCCATTCCTTTCCCGCCCATATACCCATCCAATCTATTTTTAAAGGATAAAATCGAACCTGCCTCCACCACTTCCACTGGAAGCTCATTCCACACAGCTACCACTCTCTGAGTAAAGAAGTTCCCCCTAATGTTACCCCTGAACTTCTGTCCCTTCATTCTCAAGTCATGTCCCCTTGTTTGAATCTTCCCTACTATCAATGGGAAAAGCTTATCCACGTCAACTTTGTCTAACCCGCTCATCATTTTAAAGACTTCTATCAAGTCCCCCCTTAACCTTCTGCGCTCCAAAGAATAAAGACCTAACTTGTTCAACCTTTCTCTGTAACTTAGTTGCTGAAACCCAGGCAACATTCTAGTAAATCTCCTCTGTACTCTCTCTATTTTGTTGACATCCTTCCTATAATTAGGCGACCAAAATTGTACTCCATACCCCAGAATTGGCCTCACCAATGCCTTGTACAATTTTAACATTACATCCCAACTTCTATATTCAATGCTCTGATTTATAAAGGCCAGCACACCAAAAGCTTTCTTTACCACCCTATCTACATGAGATTCCACCTTCAGGGAACTATGCACAGTTATTCCTAGATCCCTCTGTTCAACTGCATTCCTCAATTCGCTACCATTTACCATGTACGTCCTATTTTGATTTGTCCTGCCGAGATGTAGCACCTCACATTTATCAGCATTAAACTCCGTCTGCCATCTTTCAGCCCACTCTTCCAAATGGCCTAAATCTCTCTGTAGACTTTGAAAATCTACTTCATTATCCACAACACCACCTATCTTAGTATCATCTGCATACTTACTAATCCAATTTAAAATACCATCATCCAGATCATTGATGTACATGACAAACAACAGTGGACCCAACACAGACCCCTGAGGCACCCCACTAGTCACCGGCCTCCAACCTGACAAACAGCCATCCACCATTACTCTCTGGCAACTCCCATTCAGCCACTGTTGAATCCATCTTGCTACTCCACCATTAATACCCAACAATTGAATCTTGTTAACCAACCTTCCATGAGGAACCTTGTCAAAGGCCTTACTGAAGTCCATATAGACAACATCCACTGCTTTACCCTCATCGATTTCCATAGTAACCTCTTCGAAAAATTCTAGAAGATTAGTCAAACATGACCTTCCAGGCACAAATCCATGTTGACTGTTCCTAATCAGACCCTGCTTATCCAGATGCTTATATATATTATCTCTAAATATCCTTTCCATTAATTTGCCCATTGTTG